>JADRCD010150943.1:0-41536 GCA_019843815.1 Montemys delectorum
GGGGGGGGAATTATTTCTGGTTCACAAAAGATTTGAACAAAAATTAGGATATTTTTCTACTTCAGTTAATATGTTCAGTGAATATATATAATATATAATATATAATTTAGGCAATTAACACAAAACCTATGTTGATATATATGTGTGCACATTCTTTTAGTACATGGCAACTAGGGTAAAGGCTGACAAAACTGAAAGGTTAATGTAAACATGCTTACCTCTAGAAAATTTCAAAAACAATGAGGAGAAATGAAAGAGAATGTGACCCACTAACAAGATACCATGTCTTGATCTGAAGGAAATGGTGACATTTCATGTCACTAAGAGAGTCTGCCTGACTGGTTCTATTTGCTCATCGTCTATAGAAAGTATCTTGCTAGGGGAGATGTTTTAGTTGTGGAGTTCAAACAAGGTGAATTTAAGTATTAATAATTAAACTGCAAGTTTTGACAATATCAAGGCTTTATAAGTCTTCAAAGAAAACATATTTTGTCAAGTTTGAACACATTTTTGTGTAATCCAGGTAATATGTATAAAAATGTGTAAATAGCTATGCATGTATGAATTGAACAGCCATTAATAAATTTGAAAATGAGCAAGGGGGTTATATGGGAGGGCTAGATGGGAAGAAGAGAAGAGAGAAATGATCCAATTATATGGTAATCTCAGAAGCAAGAGAAAACAAAAAAATGAATTGAAAAAGTACATAATTTGACAATGGCTATGAAAAGGATCGATTTACTTATTTATTGTTAAGCAATGCATTATATAAACATAAACAACATTTTGCAAATTAATTTTGACTAACACCCTGAAGTATGTGAACATCTACTTATCTTAAGCTTTGCCCATTTCTTAGAATTTTTGAGGCTACAAAATGAGAAGTTTTATAGTTCTATTTCTATGAAAAATAGTTTTGGTTCTTTTAAATGCTATTGGTTTAAATGTATTATTTACTATAGTTTAGCGCTCTCTCTTTCTCTCTCTCAATCCTACACATCATTCATTCACTCTTTCTCATATTTACTATATATAAGTTGTTATTTATTCACTAATAAGAACAAAGTATATCAAATTTTCTGTAGATACAAGTTAATCTGAACTTTGACAGCAATTGAAGTACTTCTTTTTTTTATTATCTCACTCCATTTTATTTAAGATTTTTTATCCAGTTAGTAAAAGAAAAATGTGTCTCTCTTTATACATATGTACAAGTTCAGTTATAAAAATAGATAGCACATTCAAAGAGAAAAAAGGCTTAGCATTTTTCTGATTCCCTCTAAAGAGCATCTGTACACAGGAGTCAGGGTTTTGGTGGGGAATCTAACGAGTCCCTTTTAGACAAAACTCAACATATTGCTTTGGAGGTTATAATTCCATCAATCCTCCCTTTCCTCTCCTCCTTCCCAGTCTTCCCATATATCCCCCCCCCATTACTCTTACTCAAACTTATGACCTCTTTTTATTTAATTGGTGGTGGTTGTAGTGGTGGTAATGGTTTGTTTCTGTGTGTGTGTGTGTGTGTGTGTGTGTGTGTGTACATGTATGTGTGTGTGCAGGCTCACAAATATACAAATACAATCTGCTCAGTCTACATAATGTTACTTTTATGTATTTATTTTCAGGACTGATCTAATACCAAATGGTCATACATATCAACACATTGATCCATTTAATTAAGCTATCTTCACCTTACTTATTTATAGTTTATTTTGTGAAAACAAAACCTTATTAGTAAGAAATTTGGAACTCAAAAACACATTAGGCAAGCAAAATTAATGTGAGAATTTAACTCAAAAGAACACTGTACATTAAAATGTACTTAAAATTAAACATGTTATTTTCATTAAGTATTAAAAGGATCACATGACAGGCAATAAGCTTTAGGTAAGTAGATGTTAACACTAAAGGGCAGAACTGTTCACTTTTGAAGTTAGTTGGCTTCCCAACACTGAATGAGTGCTCCAGGAAGGAGAATGATGGATTGACTCAGGAAGTCCTTGTGAGGACAAGATTTTGTTTTAGGGCTTGAGTTATTGGATAATGATTTATGATGTGATAGAAATAGATGTACCCATTTGAAAACATGAAAAATGAGATTGGATTAGAGGAGAAGATGATTTTTGAAAAGCAGATGCATCAGAATTTAGAAATTAAGATTGTATATGCTAATCACATTGAAGTTCAAACTAGAGAGTCAACTAATTAATATGTGGCAGAACATTAGGTAAGTAGGAATAAGTCACCGTTTATAGGAAAAGTGGATACCTAAAGAGGAAAGAAGAAGAAAAGATTCTGGTAATTATAGAGCAGTCAGCTTAACTTTGATACCAAGGTAGATACTGCAGCAAATCGTCAAACAATCAATTTGCAATCATCTAGGAGAGCAAAAGTTAGTGGGTAGCAACCAACATGGTTTTGTGAAGAGCAAATTGTGCCAGGTCAATTTAATTTCCTTCTATGATAGAGTGACAGGCCTTGTAGATAAGGGCAAAGTAATAGATGTAATCTACCCAGACTTCAGTAACGCTTTTGAGTCCTCTCCACATGACATTCTCATCAACAAGCAAGGAGATACCGTCTAGACCATACTTTGGTTAGGTGAGTGAGTGCACAGTTGTCTGTGGCTTCATACTCCACATCTGATTATCAGATAGGACCCATCATCCATGAGGCCATATCAATTGTCAGATGAGCATCTTGGTATCATTTATGCAACCAGATAAGTATTTTTAAAAGATGGAATTCAAAGGGAGTGTTATGTTGATCAGCAATATACCTCTAATCACAGAAGAGAGTCCAGTTTCTGGGAAGTATTGAGCAACATCCTGGCTCCTCTCAGTTTATCTCAAAGGTGACAGTTTTGGAAAGAGTAACAGATTACAGGCAAAGGAAAGTTTCTGCTTCTCTAATTATTATTCATGCAAATCTTCTATGTAGAGTCAGGTACTGTTAATATTGTGATAGGCTCCTGAGAACATATTTTTCTCTTCCTCCTCCCTTCACCCCTTTTTCTCTCTCCTTCCTTTGCTTTCTCTCCCCCTACTCACTTCATTGTCATTCTCTTCCTCCTCTTCCTCCTCCTTGCTTTTGTTTCCTTCTTTTCTTAAATTGCATCTTGTTATTTAGCCAAGTCTGGCCCTGAACTTGTAATTCCCCCACTTCAGCCTCCTCAGTGCTGGGCTTACAAGTATATGCCACTGAGCTTAGCCATTTTCACTGTGTAGAAAAAAGTTCAAAGAGAAAAATAAGAAGAAGGTATAAGAGAGCTTTAATACATTTTTGGAAGAAGTGTTGATAAAGAATGATCTAGAAATAACTGAGTAGAACACCTATATCCTGACCCAAATCATAGATCTGAGAACATTTAGTTTACAGATCATATGATGGCAAGCAATAATAAAATTCTTAACTTGCAGATAAGAAAAAATTCCAAACAATTTTGACATTTTGGGAAAATAGTCTATGGAAAAATACGAGATAAAGGCCATGGGAATGAGGCAGATAAATGCTACAGAAAAAGACTGGCCTGGCTCTCTACACACACAGGGACAAGTCCAGATATCTGTGAGCCATACTTGGACATCTACACAGAGGTTCATAGGATAATATTATTAATGATTTACTAAGAGTGTGTCATGAAACTTGACTTACTCAACTTTATTTATAGAGTGAACTTAATAAAAGGTGATATTTATTAACATACAGGCCTGTGGAATAATGACAATTGGCTTTTAAGAAAGGTCCAATTCACTTTAGTAATGCTTTCAAATTGCTCAGTTATTTGGCTTGTGGTTCATTTCATGAAACCTAGTGATTTCATGAATAGCATTCCCCTGCAGAAAGGTAGTTGAAGCTGTCTGAATTTGAAAACTGTTGCTAATCTGTAGCTTCTCAAATAGCAAGCTAGTAAGGCTTTCTTAGAGATAACTCCCCTAGGATTAAATCCAAGGGAGTGGTTCTTGGACATTTTTCTTCCACAACTCCCTGAGAGTTCCTGCCAAGAGCACTGCCCATTTCATCCTTCTTAATTGCAAGCAGGAAGAGAGAAGCGGATATTATCATCTTGTCTTTATTTAGTCTAGGGGAACACAAGATTGCTCAGTGAATATATGTTGACTAAGAGTTGATAAGCTGCTGCAAGAACAGGGGAGATGTGGACGAGGTTTTAAGATAGACAAATGCCACCATCATTATGAACAAATAGGACAGATTTAAGCTCTACATCTCTTTTATAACTTCGAGCTTCCAATGATGTTTGAAAAAGTTACACTTCCTGCATTTAAGCCACTCTTAAAAGAGAAATCACAGAAGTGAAGGCATCCAAATGTCAAGAAATGTCTTAAATTGGATGTTAACCAAAGCAGTGATATAGTCCTTTTTGGTATGTTCTGTGAGATATTTCCGGTTTATGACCTAAGTTAAAACACTGAGTTCAACCAGTGTTGAAGTGACATCCAGAATTAGGGCTCTGTGAGAATGTAAGCTCACTGAACCCAATCACTGTTTGAGCTCAGCACCAGAACTGGTAAAATATCTTTACTTGAACATCATATTTTAATTCTAGTTATAAATAGACCTTTGTAGTGCTTGTGTTAACTCTTTGCAATCTTAATTGAGTTACTGTGGAAGTGAACAATTAAGGAAAACCAAGTTTAGAACATATAAGAATATTTACCATAATTTGTTGTGGAGATGGTCTGTTCTTATTGGTAAACTAGATAAGTTATACTTAAAATTCTGAAAATAAAAGTAATAATAATATTAATAAGAAGAAAAATAATGATAATCACAGCTTACCAATTATGTTTTGGAAACAAACATATTTGACTGCATGAAAAATGCCAATGTAACTTATGTATATGAAAATGACCAAAGAGCAAAAGCCACAGAAAAATTCAGGTTTTGGTAACTATATGTACATGGGCGTGAATCCTAACATGAACATTTGTTATGTTCACAGGGACTCAAATTTTTCAGCCTCAGAAGGAGAATTGTTAGAACAGCAAACATTCCATACTCAAAGTGCAAACAGGAGGTTTGCTGGAGTTGAATGCTTCTAGAACCAGTGGCAGCTCTTAATTACTGTAGAAATACTCTAGCAGCAGAAAGTTTAAAGCCTTCAGTTTTAACATCAGATACATATGCAGCTACAGAAACACAAGTGTATCTGTAACACTGGAATCATTTGTTTATGACACTCCTTCATCATATTGGTGAAAATGGTAACACCATCTTAGAAGACTTTCAGCACACCAGGAAAATGGCCTTTAAGCCCCAAGTGCACATCAGCACGGACCTCTGTGCTCTTAAGACTTTCTAATAGGGTGGTAAAGTCTAATGTAATATTCAATTTTACTTCATGCTAAATTATTGAGTGCTACATTGCCTTACTTAAAATTGTGTAAAAAGAGCCAAGTTTCTACTTTAATTCAACTCTTATGGCTATACTAGAAAAATTGGTATTGCTATATTAATAATTAATCGAAGGTAATCAATGAGATATATAGCTAATCATACACAAAATGCCATAAAATGTCTCCCTATAAAAGAACTTTATGCCTAGTGCATAAGGAAATTTGAAAGATTCAAATTATAATAATTGCAAAATATGACATCAAATGTGTAGAGAATCTTTCAGCGTGTCTTTGACAGGAATTTTATGAAGGAAGAACATTTTCTAGCTCTTTAATAGACTGGCATTTTTTAAAGCAAGAATAAATGTGTTATCAAATAATACACAATGAAATAAGAGAAACATGTTTATTTTCCAAAGTCATGTAAAGAAGTGTTATAGATATGAATAAATGTCATCTCTTCACAATGTTAATAAGTGGAGAAATAAAGCATATCTCTTATCTTTTGTCATAATTTAAGATAGTTTATTATTTTGGAACAGCAAGCAGTAAACACTTATTAGATATCATCACCTGGTCATAGATTTGTAAATATATCAAATCTCTGCCGAGGGAAGGGTTATCTTCTACTTACTCCACTGAAAATAATTACATTTTTACAAATGCTTGGATATATGTGCATTTCATCAGACTTCTCTCTATATAATTTGCTAGTAAGACTTACTTCTTCTGTGTTCTACAGTATTTGCCTCTAAATTTAAGATACAATTTTCTAGTTAAACTTTTTTCAAATGAAAGGAAAACTAAATGTAACAATTAAAATTATATGGTAGTTTAAACTTTTGTTCTTCCATTGTCTGATCCTGAGTGATACCTTCCTCGTCTATGCAGTCAGAACAAATACCTACTTGAGGAGCACTGTTAAAAGATATTGCATTGACTCCATTTACTTCTTTATAAAGAACACTACTTACAAAAGACTTCACTTATTTTAATATAAATAGCACATTAATAAGGTTGAAATTGATTCTTTCAAGTGGCATAATGAGAGGTAATTTTAGACAAGTATAGAAAGGACATATATCTCCCACATCAGTATCCATGTCTTCTGTTATGTCCGAGTGTCCCCACAGATGATGGCCAAAGGGTTACCTAAGGTTGGAGATGAACGTCTTTGTCCCATACCCAAGAACCTGAAAACCTTCTCAGTGATTTGATCTCTAGTGGAGGATATTGGTTAGGTAGTCTCAGAGGCTGGGAGGGAACATGAAGGTCCTCAGTATCTGTCTGTCATCAGCAAATGTTTTGAAGTGAGACATTCCATCTTGCTAAACATCAATTTATTTGCTGTTATTTTGGTGGAGTTACCTCTTAACATATTGCAAGTGAAGCCCAGCAGTGAAAATGGGACAAAATGAGTTCAGCTCAAGTGTGCTGCAAAGTCTTGTGACATCGAGCCCTGTAAAATGACTTGATCAGAAGAGTTATACTTAGCTTCAGTGTCAAGTTTCATGGTGTTTTACAATAGCCCAACAACTCTATGGATGCTTGCATCATTCCTGAGCAGTGAGGTGACCAAAGTCTGGGAGAACAAGAGAGTTAGCCCTTCCTCACTCACAGTGCCCCACTAATCAAAACACAGGGTAGATTCTTGAGACTCTGAAACTGCTGCTTTGGTTCAGCTAGTGGCAGTGTCTTGGTGGTGAAGAATTCAGGAATCCCTTAGAAGCAAGGCATAAATTATTCTTCCTGGAGAAGAAAACAGTTATTTGTCAAGGAAAGAAAAAGAGGGGAGTTTCCAGGCTGCTCAAAGTGCCAAAGAACTACAAGGTCTTCAGGGAGATGCTGCAAAACTCCAGATGCTTCCAAGAAAACCTTAAACCCTCCTTCTCCTATATTTTAATCATGAATCATGGAGCCTTTTGAGAGACTATGCAGTTTATCCTAGAGAATACTTCACTGTTCCTAGCAACAAAACCTATCTGATAACAAGAGGGACTTTTGGCGGCTGCTGGAGCCCCCCAGTCTAACCAGTAACACTGTTTCCTGGCCCCGTCACTAATTCCTGTTGGAGAATTATCAGCTTCTGTCTCTAGCTGCAGAATCCTGCCTGATAAGAGAAGAGGCTCATCTGCTGGTAGCAGACCCCCGTGCCAGCCTCCCCAGTTTATCTGCTTCCGACCAGTTCATAAATCAGTCTGTAGGATTTTTCTTTTTCCTGGAGAAAGGGGGTATTGTTGTGTTTTATCATAAATATGTTGCTTCACTGCAACAATTAGTACTTTAATATGAGCCCTTACCTGGCGATGCTAGTTAGGGACATCTTGCGAGTGCCTACTCCCTTGTCAGTGACAAGGTAAGGTAATCCTATACACGGACTGCTATTGTGAGCTGAGAAACTGGCCTCCTTCGCTGCCAGAGACCAGATGCACCTCTTCTATCCTAATCTGTAAACGACTTAAAGGAGCCTTATCTCGGGGCTCTTCGGCTTCATTTCATGCTTGATTTACTTTAATTTGTCTGATAGGGCACAAGGATTTGGAGACGGCCCATCTTTCTGCAGAAAACGTTCAGATTTTTTTCCCCTGGTATTGTTGTGTTGGGGTTTTGGATTTTTTTTTTTTTTTTTTTTTTTAAAAAAAAATTTTTTTTTTAAATGTAGAAGAAATCTTGCTTGGGTGCAGCAAGCTGCTTGAGTGTGTTTAGATTTAAGCTACCCCAGCAGAAAAGAGTTTGTGAAGTGGTGTGATTGTGTGATGGGCCCCATTTACATTGAAATCACATTATGCGATATATCTGGATTCCTGAAGGGAGCAGTGCAGTAGAGCGCCCGGCCCACAAGATCCTCTGAAAGCCCTATATATAGCAGCAACAATTGATAGGAGATTTTACAGGGTGCTTTATAAATATGTAAATAGGTGTTATCTGATTGGGTTCTGTGGCTACATGTCAGTACCTCAAAGGAAGCAGAGCTGTGAGAACTACCTGGAAAACAGTAGTTTGCATTCTAAGTGAGTCTAAGAAATAGAAATGTTTTGAAGGTTGACAGCAGGTCAGAGTGGAGATGCTTTGCATCCCTTCCAGGGGAAGCTTCCTGCCCCAGAAGGGATCCTGTTCTCCCCCAGGAAGGGGAGCCTTTCCACTCACTGAGTTTCTTTGCTCCATAGCAGTCTTCTTGGTAGCTGTTGACCTTGTACTCTTCTTGTTATTTCTCTAAATTGTTCACGAGATACAGCACCAGTGGGAATTGCTCTTAGGTTTCTTGTGCATACATTTTAAAATATGTACTCAAAGTGACCCAAGGGAAAGAAAATAAAGTCTTTGGTACATTGATCCCTTGATTAGTTATTTCCTAAATGAAAATGGAAATACTATTAAAGCAGTAATAATGTTCCATGTTAATAGTTGAGGAGTCAATAAATGGCTCCCGTGTGCTTCATTAAGGATCGTAATGAAGCCAATTTTGATGGCTGAACTTTATATTATCCTTTTTCTCTCTACTCTTCTCACTTTTTATTGTTCATCTAAGCTCAGGGTAGTATAAGGTAGGGAAGGAGTTGGTTTAAGCTGTCTTATATATTTTCTTTTTTGAATATTATTGTCACTGTTCCAGTAAAGATAATAACAAATATTTTAGTGAGGGATATTTTTAATACATTTGTATGCAGAAAATAAATTAAAAAAACTTTGTTTCATATGGGACATAGTTAAAATAATATAGAAGGTTTAATATGCAATACACTAATGTTGTTGGCAAACTTGCCCCCTCAGCCATTCTGTACTCTTATATTTTGTTTTTATCTGGGACACACACCCACACATACACACACACGTACACACACACACACACACACACACACACACACGGGGGGGCGAGGGAGAGGGAGAGGGGGAGGGAGAGACAGAGACAAAGACAGACAGAGACACGGAGAGACAGAGACAGAAATATCCTTCCATTTGGTTCCAAAGCAATAACTGATATGTAGCCATCCTAGCCCAGCCATGTCTTTTCTCACCATTTACCATTGAACTCTACTTAACTTTTGTATAACCTTACTCTTTCCTCCCCTTAGCCATAGTAGAAGCAGTGGCCACAGCCTCCTACAGCCTAAATAGTTGGCCCTAGGATAGGTTATAGACAAGTCTCCTTGTGCTCTTCTATGAAGACTCAGTTTAGGAGATTCTGGAGCTACTTCTTTAAAAAGTGTACTGTTAGCACTACTTGTGCCTAGGTGGCTGAGACGTTTGCTATATCTGGGCATTAGGCTGTGCTTAGGGTGTTTTGGGTTGTGTTTGTTTTCTTTTGCTGCTTATTTGTTTGTTTGTTTCCAATAAATTGTTTCACCTCTATGGGGCTTACTAAATGAAATGATGCCAGACATCATTTAGTTAGGAAATAGTGGTTGATTATGGTTAAAATGTACTAATGTTATTTTCTCGGTGTCTGATCCCTCGATCCCTGATTCTGCCCAAAGACTCCTGGGTGGAATGTCACAGTCCAAGCAGATTGGGATATCTGCTTGTCTTTTGTGGAGTACTTGTAAGAGGACTCTCCCACAAATGTGTTGGTTGTTTAAACTATATGATCCCATCACAGTATGATAGCAAGTCACTGAGGAAAAATGAAACACAGACTCGGGCACCTGTTCAGGGTATGAAGAGCTGACTTTATCCCCAGAAGCTTCAAGAATATTCATCCTTTCAGGTTGCACAATCTCTGTCGCCAAGGATAAAAGAGGAGAACGACTGAAAACTTGTAGGCTTAATTAGAAATTCTCCACTTTTTTCAGGGTTTGGAGGATCATGGTTAGCATCATAGGCAGCTGCTTGCTATTTAAGACAAGTTTATAGACAGTAAAAACATTGATTTCAAGCTGTAGCTAATACCTTACAATGCTGAGTCTTGGGGGAAAGAATTGTCTTCCAAAAGGGTTGTTTCTAACAAGATTAGCATGTTGTTAGCCTCTCTGCTAGGTCTCTCCACATCCTCAGACCTTCTAGTTTCATCTGTACTTCACTGTTCTTGCTGATGACTACAGCCTTTCCCAAGTTGATTATGACAATACTTGTTAAAACTAATAAGTAACTGATGATATACAATTAACTCACTGTCTCTTTAAGCCTATTTCATAATACTTGCTATCAGCTCATGAAGAATAAGAGCAATAACAGCAACAAACACTCCTGTTTCTATGATAGGGAAGAGGGTATGTGTTTATCTGTGTGTGAACTGATATGACACGAACTCTAATTGGAACAGCATGATCTTCAAGAACCTGTTGCTTTATTTTGACTGTAAAGACCTTTATTAAGTAATGTCTTCCCTGGGCTGACTTATCAACTTTTTCAAAATTATTCAGAGTGAATTTTTTTCCAAAATGTTGGTTTCAATAGGACAAATGTACACTCCTGATAATGACCTGAAGATGCATGGAATCCTATTAAGTTAAATTATGAATGTTTTTGGAAATAACCATGTATACAATTAACATGGATAATTTGAATGTTGAAATCAAATGGTGATAGTTTTAAATATCAGCATTGGCCCATAAACTGGTTGAGTTTGTATTTCAACTTGTACTGTAAAATAAAATAAGTACCCCACAGAGACTTCCCGTGAGGGTTAAATGCAGTCCTCTTTTGTGAAGTGTTAAACATTGGGTTTGTCACACAATAAACCTCCATTAAACAATGGATTTAGTTGGAACAATGCAGTGCTTCCCCTAGTTTTGGTATTCAACTCCAAATAAAAATCAGAATCCAATCATATCTCACAATTTTCTTCTTTATTATAGCTTTAAGTGGTCTTTGGTTAAGGAGCCTTCACAACTTTTATTTGTATATAAGTGTAGGTTTTGCTGAAAGGAAGCTTTCAAAATTCTCAATGACTTAATATGCATGATTAAGTTTATAAATGTCAGAAAAGGATACTGTTTATTTCTCTATTTACTAATCAATCAAACTGCCATATCATTGACATAAGACAGTAAAGCCAAAAGAAGAAAAATTAGTTCATTTTAAAATGACAGTAAGTTGATTTCTCCATAACAATGCTTAGAGTAAAGATAGTACTTCAAGATTTTTACTTTAGGTCACATATCATATACCAAAAAATTGTTTGGATGGTATGTGTTTATTTCATATGAGTGTTATGAAAAATTTTATACATTTAAAAAGCTTTGTAAATGTAGAAGTTGAATCCAGTTTCTTTTGTTAAATCAGAGCTTTGTAAAATTTTGCAAGCTTGCTGGTGTTGTAGTTTGTCTTTTGCTGTTGTTTTTAATTTTTCCTAATCATAGATTTTTTATTTATTTAAAGAGCAAATTTCTGCCAACCAGTAAGATTTGATAATTTCAGTTGTAAAATCTAAGACCTAACATGCAAAATAGCTGGGAAGTAAGAAAGTGGCCCTCTGGAAATAAATGGAACCAGGTGAGTCAGATTTGAGAAATTACATTTTTCTTTATATTGGACATAATTTTCCATCCCAGATAATTCGCCAGGCTCTTTATGAATCCTAGTTTCTGCCTTTTCTTATATTTATGGTTTCTCTAAAATCCTCAGGTAGTGAATACCTGCACTCATGAATCATCTGCAGATAGCAGTGGTTCAGACACTCTCTGTCCAAATTGATAATGGGTATCTGATCCAAAATGATGCCTTTTTAAAAAAGGTATGTATAAGAAGTTTGCTGGGGGAAAATCGCTTTTTCCTCTGATCTTATACTCATTATCATGTCCAATAGCTAATGTCCTCAACATAGAGGTGCAGAATGGAGAAAACGAGAGAGCTGTTCATGACTCTCCAGATAATTTTGTAAAAGTACACCCATGCCAGACAGAATTCTCTCTCCAAACTGTGCCATTAAAATCTTAAGATAGATGGACACTTCTGTGTATTATTCCTCATCATGTCTATTTCCTTTCTCAAGTTTGTATTTATGAAATGGCATTTTGAAAACTTATGTGTTTATGTTGGACATGGAATTTATGGTTTTAAAAGCATTCAATTTCTTTGTACCATTTGAAGCTTTTTTGGGTATGTAACTTATCTCCCATTTTAAGATAGATTGACTTATTTGAATCATTTTCTAAGGATAGACTAGATAGCAGCTTCCAGACAGCGATACTGTCGTAATCAGTAACATTTGATGTATAGCATTCTTAAGAGTCACCTTGGAAATAGTTAAAAATGTAGATTTCTAGATTATAACCACCAAGAGTTGAAGTGAGCCTAGAATGAGTTGCTATTTTTAATAAGCCAGATAAAACATACTGTTTTCTTTTCAATGGGGATTTTAACTGATAAATTTCATTCTGTGACTTGCATATATAGTTTATGTATGTCTAGTGTTAGTCCCGTGTGCTGCCCTACTAGGTGTGGAGTCCTAAAATGCATTGTGATTGGATAGGTTGTAAGACTTCCTCCTAATGTTGACAATAATGCCTCTCTCTGCTTTGGATTGCCAGAAGTCTTACTTTGAACAATGTCTATTCCTGCTCCAGCACATATTCTCCTGTCTGGAGTACACTCTGGTCTATTTTCTGAGCCCCAGATCAATCAGTTATCACCTATCCAGGGAAGCTTCCTTGACCTCTCTAAAGGTCCCTCGCCTATGAGGTTGCTTCCTACTGTTGGCTTCTCTCACAGTACATGCCAGAATTGCAATGTATAACTATTTTTGTGAACATTTGATTGTTGATTGTTTTTGTCACTAGACTCAATGCTCAGCATAGCAAATGCTGTGACTTTTTGTTTATTTACAGATGCAGTTATAGAGCTTAAGGACTAGACATAGTTGTTTTTACTCAATTGTCACATGAATTAATGCCCTGAAGGTAACCCTTTACCCTCTCACTGTTAAGGATTCAGAGAGTATTGAGGTTTTAAATCAATCATGACCGTGGTGGTCGAATAAATGTTTGGGCAAGAGATTGCTCCATTGTCTTCTAAAACTGAGAAAGTCGGAAGTCTCTAGAAGAAGTGTTAAGAGCAGTGAGGTTGTCACTAACAAAAACCCTCTAGTCTTTGAATAACAAACAAAACAAAACAAAACAAAAGAAACAAACAAAAAAACAATAGACTTATGAGCCCCTAGTGCCAACTTTATGAATTTTAATTTGGGAGGGCTGGTAATATTCAATTTTACAATGATTTTAAACTAACCAGGCATATTTACCATTAATGCTGCTTCAATGCAAGGGAAAATGGTAAAACAGAAGAAGGAGAATGAAGCACTCATTGTGTTATGTGTGTTAGGCTGTGTTTAGACTTCATGTAGTATTTCCTATTTGCTCTTCACAGCTATGTTATGAGAATGAATAATAAGATCAGAAATTCTAAGTGGTCTCCAGCCATCCATTTGATATGTAGAGGAACTTTAATCCAATAACATGGTTGCTCTGGCAAGGGATAACAAGCAAAGACCTTCTCGTCTGTGTGATCTGGCTGGAATACAGACATGCCCTTAGCACACACCTTTAATGACTCTTTCTGAAATACAGACACATCCTTAGTATATACCTTTAATCCTACTATCTGGAAAACAGACATATCCTTAGTACTAACTTTTAATTCTAAACAAGGAAGATAGAAGGAACAAGTTTGTAGAAGGAAGCAGCCATGTTTGAAAGTGACATCTAATTGAGGAGCAGACAAAGTGAGGAACCAGTTAGAGATTCCACAGAATAAATCAGAGATAGGATAAGCACATGAGAACAGAAAGGAAAAAGAGGCTTCTTAAGAGAGCAGTGCAGAGTGAGTAGGGTGGAACACTCAGTGAGTGCAGTTGAGTTCAGCTCATGAAGTCAGTGTAGCTCAGCTTCTGGGATTCAGAGGCAGTTTTCTCCAAGCAGAGCAATTCAGTGAGAGCCAGAGAGAAGCCAGTTTGAAAAAGACAGCTTGGAGAGGAACTTTCAGTCAGAACGGCTGAGTTGAACTATCCAATAAGAGTTCAAAAGGAAGTACAAATGGTGAGCAGTAACTGCTAGAGGCTGAAACATTCTAGCTCGAGGTTAGCAGACAGCAGCTGGCAGATTATATGGAGGCTAGAATATTCCAGGCCTAGGCCTAAGATAGCTAGAATAGAGATTAAAAAAAGAAAAAACAAAAACAAAAATCCCAAAATGAACAAACAAACAAACAAACAAACAAACAGAAACACTCTGGGCTTAGCCCAGGCTATGCATTCACAAAGCTTGGGCACAACTCTTATGTCATCCCATTCACTGAGGAAATAAAAGCCACTTGTACAAGATTCCTTAAATTATTGGCAATTTTTTTTTTAATTTATGTTTTGTTTAGATTCTCAGAAAAGACCCTCGGGCCTCTGTGCTTACATTCTTGTATTATTTAGAATGATTTTTAAAGCAGCAGAACTTTGTATGAGCAATATAGAGCGAAGAAAATATAGCCTTTGGGTTCAGGTTCTGCTTCCCTCTTGTCTCCTGACTGTAACTCTCATGCGGGCTTCAGTTTGACTCTTAGGTGAGAGCTTCTCGAGGTAGGAAAACTTCTGAATTCTACATACATATTCCTACACAACTTGAGAGCTAGGAATCTCACATACTTTTTTGTGATTAGCTTAGCTTGCAGTTGCTTGAATTATATGTTCATCTCTTGAACCATTTGCTGTTGAAGAGAGAATGGAATGTCTAATCCCAGTCTTGTTTCTCAAATTGTCCATGACACCCTCTATCCTAATACACAAACACACACACACACACACACACACACACACACGCACGCACACACACACACACACACACACACACACACACACACACACACGCACGCACGCGCACACACACACACACACACACACACACACACACACACACACACCAGCAGAGAATCTGTTCTTAAGCCAAATATGCTCATAGGAAATAAGTAATAAATGCCTTGGGGAAATGGATCCATCTTTAAAGAAGTCTTAAAATTAATCAACAAGAATGTAGGCATGCTATAGGGTAACTTTTTGAAGATAGTTAACATTGAACAATGTTGCTTGTATCTGACCTGGTGGGCAGAGAAGAACTCAGTGGTGGAGTTTTTTCTTTCCTTCTATCTTTCTGTAAGTTCTACAGATGGAACTTGAGTTTCCAGACTCCACGATCTTATGGTTAGGATTGATTGAAGATATTACATCTGGGAAGCAGGTCTATGGGCACAGATGTGAAAGACTGTGTACATTAAAGTCAGCTTCTAAAAATGTGTATGAGGGGTCGTCTTGACTAAGTTAACTGAAGTTGGATGATACATACTAATTATGTGTAGGACCATTCCCCAAGCAGGTTTGTGTAAAATAGAAAGAACTAGTGTGTGTATATTCACTGTACTGACTGTTTATGGAACGAGAATAACCGCTTCAGTCTCATGCTATCTAGACTTCCCTTCTATAATGGACTATGACTTGAAGTGTAAACTATCAGCACCCCTTCATTCTTTAAGTTGCTTTTATCAGAGTATTTAATCTCAACAGCAGACAAGAAACTAAGTTGGACAGCAAGTACTCTTAAATAGTGCACCTTTTTGTCCCTCACCAATAATACTTTTTAGTTTTCAAGATTTGTTTACAAATAGCTAAAACTTAACACCATTTTCCAAAAAATATATGCAAGCTGTGTGAATAAAACATTACTTAAGGTGATCTTAAATGCTATTATGATGAGGTGAGTAAGATATTTTCTGTTGGCCCTGTTCCTTCAGTTCTTTCGGTTCTTTCTTTTTTTTTTTTCCTTTCCTATAGTGTTTGGTATCCTATTTCAATGCTGTAGTTAAAATCTGTAGAAAGTTGTTCCTCTATACTGCTCCAAGGCTTTACTTGTTGTTTAAATCACAAGCCACTATTTTCCAGGAAAATCAACTGGATTCAACAATTAGAAAGTATTAAAAGAAGATATAAATTCGTATTTTCTGTCTCTAGACTCTTTCATTCACCTACAATGTAATTTTTGTCCAAGACCATAGTGGCATTAGTTTCATAACAGAGAATATGGGATAGATCCTTAACATAAATTTAAGTTTGTTTATGTTATACTCAACCAAATTACAACTTATAACCAGTATCAAATCTGGTAAGGATAAGAGTAGTAATATCTTAAGATTTTAAAATGTTTTAAATTAGAGCATGTGTTTCAGTGAATTACTTGATAGGAAGGGCCTTGATGAAGTTGTGTATATAAAATCACACACACACATACACACACACACACACACACACACACACACACGCACACACTGATCTTTTGTATAGTAATTCTACTTAGCAACTTAGGGAAAAACAACCATTTATTTTTTTCTGGTAATATTATGGGATAATAGAGATAAAAATTCTATGTTTAAAGAATTATCTATGAAATAGGTATCACATCATTGCCCTTACACAGTTGTATTTTGTGTGTGGTAAGAACATGTAAGACCGCTTCACTAAGCGAACAACTCTCCTGTAATCTTCATCTATGTTCTCCCTTCTTCTAGAATTAGACAGTGTTTTACTTGGTTAATGTATTATATAAAAATAACCACATAGTTGACCAAATACTTTCTCTGATGATTTTGACTTTGAGTTGATTTGATCTCAATTAATTTAGTCATATACACCCTAAACACTGATAACACAATCATCATTTTGAAGACACCTTTTTCATAATGAACTAAGGATGTCTGTGGAAAAAATAAATACTGCCTTTGAAGAAAGTCAGACCATGACTGTGCTCATATGTTCATGCATTTGTTACCTGTTTCATTTCTACTTACAAAGCAAACCTACACACCTGTGAACCATCTGCATGTTCATACAGGAAGGGTTGAAGAGTTTTCCCCATTCTTACATAGAATTATACTTCACCTTTTCAGCTTGGATGGATAGCAACTTGTCACTCATGGTACAGTTATTTATTTGAATGAAAGTTTAATTCTGCTTGTAGATTTGATAAAACACTTACTCTTTGTTGAGTTAATCTTAAGAGTCCAAACATTTTTATAGTTTTACATATCTCATATGCATGAAAAATGGTGAATGTATGTCTTGTCTTCCTGGAAATGAGTCATGCCTTGAAATCATGCAGATTCCTTTGTGTTATGACCACCATATTTCTGTTATAACAACAGAAGCAAAATAAGAGGAATTATTCTAGAAGATGTTTTTGGTTGTAAAAAGCTTTTCGAAATATAATTTCTATGAGAGAAAAGCTAAGAACTTAGTGAGACAATGCTTACATTTTAAATATATGTGATGAAGTAGGTGAAGTTGTGTTCCCTTCCCTCCTCTGAAAACAGAATCCACCTGGTTTCCTTCAATATTAAATATACCACAATTTTTAAAGAAGTTTATAAGTCACTTGATGGTAAAATTGTTACTAGTTATTTGAGTCTCTGAGGTCACAAACAAAAGTGGTAGGTGTTTTGATATTTGCTACTTCAGACCAATTTTATTTTAAGAACTGAGGGTAAGAATAATAAAAGCAGCCAAGATTCTGATTTTATTCAGAATAGACACACATGTCCATGTTCTAAATCACTGGCTTCCAATCTATAGATTAAAACATGACCTTTTCATATGGGTTGCCTAAAGCCATTGGAAAACACAGAATTAACATTATGATCCATAATAGTTCCCAAATTACAATTATGAAGTAGCAACCAAAATAATTTTATGGTTGGAGGTCATCACAACACAAACTGTGTTGTTAAAGTGTTGCAGCATTCAGAAGGTTGAGAAGCAATGTTCTAAATGACTGTTTCACAGATGATGATGCTGTCTAAGTGCATAGAAATTTTAGGTGATAGGGTCTAGATGGCAGAAAGAAAACACAAAAGAAGAGCCCTTAAAGGTTGTAATCCAACCTTCGGTTCTTACTTCAGTTTCCAGCTCCATGCTACACTGTGTTGTGGACAGCTCCCACCAGTTGTTGCAACCACTGTCCACTAAACTGTTCAGCAATACAATCCCTGACGTGAAGGACTAAGCCCGATGCTGTTATAAAATACCTGGGAACACCCCAAAAAAAGGTAGAAAGGGGTTGTCATAGTTCACAGTTCTAGGTTGCAGCCCAGATGTCAAGAGCTAAAGCAGTAAGTCACATCATGTCTGCAGCAAAAAGAGAGCAGTGGACCTTTTCAGGTTGATGCCCAGCTTACTTTCTTTTCTTTTATACAGCCCAGGATCCCATGTCTAGAGAATTGTTGGTCTACACACAATCACAATGGGTCTTCCCATTGCAGTCAACATAATCAAGATGATAGTCCACAGGCATACCCATGGGAACATCTCTCAGGTGATGTAGCCTCCTTGTCAGAGTGACATTTAGCAGTACCACACTCCTTTAAGTTGTTTCTGACAGGTGTGATCACAGTGATACACAATCTAAGGAAGTGTGTAAGGTCAAATATTTACTCTGCACCACAGTTTTCTGAAAAAAAAAGATTATTCCCTTTTATTTCATGACTTACAGATACAGTTGTCAGCCCATTTTACAAATGAGGAAACCGATGCTCCAATCTAATACTCAAACTCTTTCCTGAACTCATATGCTTAACTCATTATGAGATAGCATGTAATCCATCAGTGAGTAGGCAAAGTCCACATTTATTTTTCATCCCCAAGTCTTTTGTGAGAATAAGATAGCATATACAGATTACTTAATCAATTGTCCAGAAACTAGTAACTGTTTAATAAATACAGTGAGGACATTCAACTATAATTCCAAGTTCTTCAGATAATGGTAAAAAAATTATCTTTAACTTAAGAACAGGGAAAAATGAGATCACACTAAAACATGTGGCTGGAGATTTTATAATTTTCTGATATTTTGAATGTGTGCTGACCTACTTCTCTATTATCATACATTTGTTGGTTTCCAGTGTATACTTTATAATACAGACAGATAATAATGTACTAATGAATTGGAGAACATGGTACCATTAGATGGATCATTTTAATCATAATAAATTAGAATTTGGACTTCAGAGAAAAGGCCAACATGCACCCCATGTGTGTGCATGTGTGCACGCATGTGCACACACACAGACACACACACAGACACACACAAAGAGAGAGAGAAAGGTGGGAAAGGAAGAAAGAGAGAGAAAGAAGATATGGCTTCATGATTTGTGAGCCTAAGGTTTCTCACAGATGGCCCTGAGTTTGTGGATATGGCTAGGTGTAGTTCCATTTTACGTATTTTTAAGAATCTGCCTAGGACTGTTTAGAAATGATTAGGTATATTCTGATTCACCTATTCACTCAGAGTGACTCCATACAGTGCTATAGTGCCTATAGGAATAAGAAGTTTGTGCCAGTTAGTTCATATTGTTGTTCATCCTAAGGGGCTGAAACCCTTCAGCTCCATAGATCCTTTCTCTAACTCCTTCATTGAGGACAGTGTACTCAGTTCAATGAATGGCTGTGAGTCTCTACATCTGTATTAGTCAGGTATTGTCAGAGCCTCTCAGGAGATAGCTATATGCTTGTTCTTCCTTCAGTCTCTGCTCCATGGTTAATCTCTGCAACTCCTTCTGTGGGTATTTGGTCCCCCCTTTTAAGCAGGAATGAAATGTCCACCTTTTGGTCTTCCTTCTTCTTAAGTTTCTTGTGGTTTGTGGGTTGTTCTTCCTGTATTCCAAGCTTCTGGGCTAATAACCACTTATCAGAGAATGCATACCATATGTGTTCTTTTGTGATTGTGTTACCTCACTCAGGATGATACTCTCCAGATCCATCCATTTCCCTAAGAATTTCATAAATTCATTGTCTTTAACAGCTCAGTAGTACTCCATTGTGTAGATGTACCACACTTTCTGTATCCTTTCCTCTGTTGAGGGACATCTGGGTTGTTTCCAGTTTCTGGCTATTATAAATAAGGCTGCTATGAACATGGTGGAGCATGTGTACTTATGATGTCAGACTGACCATGCACAGTCTGGTGGAGTGATGACCTGCTTCTCTACCACAGCCTGCACCCTTGATGTGTTTGCTATGTACAGCAGAGTGGGGAGGAGTTAGCTCATCTCTGTAAGAGGTCTTTGGAAGTGTCAGATTGTAAATATCCAGAAGGAAGAAACTGCAGTTGCCAGCCTTTGTACCTATGTCAGTCATTCCTAGACACTTATACTGCACAAACTGGTCAATCATTCATAATTGCTGGATTGGTACCTAAGGAAGGCTTTGCCATGGTTCCTAGGCATTGGTCCTTGATACAGCCATGCCATGTTAGCACTATGAGTTCATTCAGGACTTAATCCACTCTTTACACATTCCCACTACACAGTCATTCAGGACTTCATCCACTCTTTGCACATTCCCACTACACAGTCATTAAAGATGACACCCATTCTTTGTACATCCCCTCACAACTTCCTAAGCTTCCTATAATCATTCATATGAATACATCCCATAGGAACTTTCCTTGTACAGCCTTAATCTAGATGGAAAGATAGATGCATAATAGCATGGATCTACTGGGGCAGATTTATTTCTGAGTGGGGAAGATATACAGAGAGACTTTTTATTAGAATAGGCGGTGTTTGAAGTGGACTTTGAAGTTTAAATAATTGACAAGAAGAAATTTTATAATATGAATACATTCTTAGTTTATTTAGCAACTTGAAAACATTTGTGGACCATTTTAAATGACAAAGATATTTGTGGGTATATAACATTCTCATAGGCTACACTGAGCTGCTAATCAAGCTATATAAAACACTTTTTGAGGAATCTTCATGCTAGCTTGAGTAATTTGAGAAATGACCTTGTGAAAATAATCACTAACATTTTGCATTTATCAGACTTGTGCTGTAGGTAGCAGCATTAAGGATTCAAGATGGTAGACTTGCCATCTTTTGCGTGTCTGAATTCTAACACTAGAAGATCGTAATACACAAAGCATAATCCACAAACTACAAGAAACTCAAGAAGAAGGGAAGATCAAAATGTGGATACTTTGTTCCTTCTTAAAAGGTTGAACAAAATACGCATGGAAGGAGTTACAGAGGCAAACTATGGAGCAGAGACAGAAGAAAGGACAATCCAGAGACTGCTCCACCTGGGAATTCTTCCCATATTCAATCATCAAATTCAGACACTATTGTGGATGCCAGAAAGTGCTAAATGACAGGAGCCTGATATAGCTCTCTCCTGAGAGGCTCTGACAGTACCTAACTAATACAGAAGTAGAGGCTCACAGCCATCCATCGGACTGTGCACAAGGTCCCCAATGAAGGAGCTAGAGAAAGGACCCAAGGAGCTGAAGGGTTTGCAGCCCCTTAGGAAGAACAACAATACGTACTAAATAGTACCCTCATAGCTCCCAGGGACCAAACCACCAACCAAAGAGTACACATGGTGGGACTCATGGCTCCAGCAGCATACATATAGCAGAGGATGGTCAAGTCAGTCATCAATGGGAGGAGAGGCCCTTGGCCCTGTGAAGGTTCTATGCCCTAGTGTAGGGGAATGCCAGGGCCAGGAAGCAGGAGAGGGTGGGGTGGTGAGCAGGGGGAGGGGGGAGGGAACAGGTTTTTTTTTTTCTTTTTTTCAGAGGGGAAACTGGGAAAGAAGATACCATATGACATGTAAATAAAGAAAATTTCTAAGAAAAAAAGATTTAAAAATACCTTAAAGGCTCACAAACATGCATATGTATGTGTATATATACACATACATACACACACACACTCAGATAAACACACATAAACAGGCACATGTGTATGTATGCATGCATGTAGGCAGGCAGTGGACTGCAGGAAAAGAGGGAAAATATCATTAAGCCCAGAAACTGAGTAGTTTCTAAAATTTAGAAAATAAATAGAACTACATTTGTGGAAATGTTGAACGCTAGGCACAGATCACAAAATCAAGGGCACCAAAACGCCTTATTTATCTTGCACATTTACCACAGTGTGGCGTTCCACAGACACACTGTCTCCCTTTCTTTTGGATGCCCTGCCCCCATCACCAGGGCTGAGATCCCAGCATGCAATGACCTAGCTAGGACTGATACTAAGGTTATCCCTTTTTAGACATCAAGAATTACAGCCCCACAGCTTTGAAGTAAATCCTCTGAAAGAGTAATTTCTTCTCTGCTCTATTGCATCGGGCAATTACTGTACCTTCCTGCCTTCCTGCTGGTGATGCCTGCTTCTACATTGGTAAAAGGCTCCACAGATACTGGCCTTAGAGGAGCCACAACACTGAGAATGAAAAATGGGAATTTAGTTCGTTTGCTGTGTGCAGGACATACCAAACGTTGACACATTAGCAAATTATTTGTACGTATTGCTCTGAGCATATAGCTTTGACATTGAATTGGTGTGATGGTTGCCATGTCCACTTTACAGGAAAATATGTAAAAATGTCGGTAGAATTCTAGGGAATTTACATGGCTATGTGTAACTGACCATGCCCTGGCCCTGTCTCTTACTTCACATTGTTCCCTGTGTAAGTATCTGAACTCTTTGTTTTCTGCATTGTTTCAATTTTGATCCAGACTTAGAGTTACTATGAGTGTAAAGTTAAGCAGATGTGTAAGACAGTCATAGATCTAATGATATGTTAAACATAAACCATTTTTGAGATCCCAAATACGCAAGCATTGCTTTATACTTCAGAATTGTGGGGCTTATAAAGAGAAGTAGCTCTTCAAATAGCAGGAAGTATATTTAAATAGAATGAACTTTGTGCAAAAAGTAACCTTCCATTGATTCCTTAAGGACATCACAGTTGTTAGTAACTGTGACTAGAAACTCTGTAACCAGTCACTGATAGAAGCATTCATAAGTGTTTCACACACATTCAGATATACCCTTGCACACATACAGGTAGACCGTTCAGTTTTAGCCTCAAGGGATGGTCTGCTCATAATTTGAGCAAGGTTCCATCTCTTTGCTTGGAGGGTGAAGTCTGAAAAAGAGTCTGTAAAGCCTTTGGTGCAGAACAGGATTTTCTCTCCACATCAGTTTTAGATGATATCTGTGATCAAAGAGACATATGCTGTTCGTCTGCTGCCTCTGTACTTCAGAACTGGCTGTGACCCAGAGGGTGTATGAGTGCCCTTCTGTGGTTGCCTAGAAACTTTGGCTACACAAGTGTCAAGTCTCTTTCACAGCTCTAAGGGAGAAGGAGCCTCTCAGAGAGATGTAGAATTTGTGGAGAGGGAGGAAAAAGGTCCGTGCATGTTTAAAACAATTGTCTCGCCAGGAGAGAATGGTTGAGCTGTGTCTTATAAATGATGCAGTTTTTGTTCCTTCGTCTTGTTGGTGGCACAAGGAGCAGGAGGTTCATCTCCATTGCTTAGCAAAATACTGTGACATTTCTCCCACAGGAAAAACTTCAATCACAACTTCCCACAGCGACTGACACCAAATTTAACCCAGTTGTAAAACTCTGCCAAGCCATCCAAACCTTTTTGGTGGTTTTTATTCTTTTGTGTGTTTTTGCTCAAACTGAGGTATACAGTGAAATTTACTGTCGATTTCCTACATCATTTCTTTAGGAGCCATGTAGTATTCATGCGGATCATCCTTGCCTGTTATTGGCATTACTAACTCTGGTGAGACTGATGCATAGCTTCGTCTAATAACACTTTATTAAGCTATGAAGAAAATGGGCCTTAGAAAGTGTGAGTGTAGTTCGAAACATATGTAAATAGATGATAAAGTCAAGGCTTCCATTCTGTGTCAGCCACCACATGAATATTTTATGAATATTAATGCTTTGGGAAAATAATAATCTCATTTGATTATTTGGAAGGGGAGATTTTTTTTCATTCATTCCACCATATGCTTTCTTCGGAAAAACTAGAGTTGATTTTTTTTTTTTTTGGGTGGGTCAATATCAGATCAATAGGAATAAGAATCATGTCACTCAATTTTCACATACTGAATGCAGTGCAGTTGGGTGATGTGATTTTCATGTCCTTCCTAAGATTAAATTGATTTTGTAATTTTCATGAAAATGGGTACAGCATATAGAATTTACGGTTTCACCATTGCTGTTGACATGCCATAAAACCTTGTGTTCCAGTACCTGAAAAAACAAACTAATACATTAAACTGTATAAATACATATTTCAGACAAAGTCATAAGAATAATGTACCTACAACCACAGTCATTCACTTACAGCTAACAGCATTCTGAAAATATTCAAGACCCATTTTAAATTCACAATGTTGCTTTCATATATGATTTTTTCTTGGACCAGGTTGATGGATGCTCAGTGTATACGTCTAGAAGGGTGATTCGCCATAAAGTACACTGGGATGCACATGGAGTCATGTTATTTAGAATTCTGAAGCATATCTTTATAAATTAATAGGGCATAACAAAGTCAGCGTGGTGGTGCTATTACTTTCAAAGTTGGATTTTTTTCTCATGGCAGCAAACTGAATTTCATTTTACATGTTCATACATTGTTTTGTTTTGCTTTGTTTTTCCAAACCATATCGGCCTTCTTATACATATCAGCAGGCTCTGCTCTTCAAAATGTTCGGATTCTGTCCATATTTAACTCATGCAGAGCCCACATCTAACACCAGTCGAAAGTTCCTGTGTGGTAAGGACATGAAACATAAGGAAACATAAGAATGTAAGAAGGGATTTTGGAATAATTCACACTGCCATGTTTTATTTTTTTACATCAGAGAAATCCAGGAAAAGTGTTAGGTACAGAAAAATATTCAAATCAGATGGAAATGAAAAAAAAAATCTAGCTGTGAAACACAGTTGGTTTTCACATTTTTTTTTTAAACTGTATGGTTCTGTTCTCTGTCTAAAGCCAGAGACTGCTTGGCTAGCTTTCTCTATTTTTCTATTTCTTAGTTACATTCAAGAGTTTCATACTGAGTCTTTTAAAAACAAGGAAGGGTAGTGATCAACAATGAGATAATTTAAAATGGAGAAAGACCACACCAAAGTGACAACATATTTTGGTAAAACACTAATTTGCTTGTGAAATTAAATCTGTACTTGGGGATTTTTAATAATGTTAGTATAAAATTTAGTCACATACATGTATGACTCAGATCAAGTCTAGTTAATAAAAATTCAAATTGTGGAATGGAAAGAGACAAATATTTATAGATATATACGATGAGCATCTCTTTGCTTCTTTCTCTCCCATTGTGTCACAGAATCCATCTCTTTCCCTACACTCTAGATTGCTCGCATTTACCAGACTGGAGGCTTTGTATAAGTGGCTCAACTTCCATGAGTCTTAGTTTATTTATGTTTAATATAATAGAAATAACAGCATGTATTTCATAGAAGTATTAGGAAATTACAGTGAAATTTGTAAATTCTGTAAAACAATGTCTTCAGAATACCAATGGCACAAGAGTATTCACTAAATAAAACAAATTAATAGCCTTCTTCTTTCAGCATAGATACAACTAGAAAAGCCAATGGGGAGGGTATTTCTAGTGATGATTCAGCAAGTGCAGCTGTAAGGCATCTTCTCCAGAGGGCTACTTTCCATGTTTAGTTTGTGAAAATTCAAGAGTTTTTCCTTTCCTTTTAAAAGTTTTGAAAAGTTTATTTTGTATGTGGAAGTAGATTGTTTGTTTGCATGGTGCCCATTGGATTCAGCAAAGGCCATCCAATTTCCAGGAACTGGAGTTATAAGTGTTTATGAACCATTATGTGAGTGCTGGTGACTGAACCCAGGTCCTGTGCAAGAGAAGAGTTGCTCTTAACTGATGACTCATCTTTCTAATCCTTCAAGGACTTTTCTTCATGTATCAAAAGACCCTCCAGATTTTGTAAGGCTGCTTGGTAACTCTTTGGGATAAGAGAGGTATCACTCTTAATTCTAGAAGAGAAGTCAAAATTTGAGAAATAAGTAACAAAGGGACAATGTTCTCTTGAATTTTTCTAGTAAGAACAGAGACTGATAGGGTCTGCAGGGTAGAACAGAATGGACATGTTCAAGCTTTTTCTTCCTGAGTGCTACATCTGGAATATCTAACTTGAAGCTCAATTGAGGAGTCTTCATGCAACATAAATTAGACAAATTCAATGCTAAAATCATTAAAGGCAGATGAATTTGAAAATATTATATTGTGTCAATAACAACAGAAATTTCACCATGGCACTGTAGAAAGTGATTCAGTAGGGATTAGAGGAGAATGAAATGTTGCATGCTACATTTTACATACAGGCACAAAACATACCAGGAGATTTAAACATTTTCCTTTCATTTCTGAGCTCTAAGTCAACCTTGAAGCTTTGGAAAGTGTTCTGACAAATGAAAGTTTTGATTGTATTTTTATATTATATTGTAGGATTAAAAAAAGAGCATCAACCAGTGAAGAGTATTAGTTTGTCAAGTTAACAAAAGAAAGTCTCCAATTGGGGATAGACAAGTATTGGTCTATTTGGGTATAGCAGCTGCTGAAGACTTTCCCCATCTTAAAGGTTATATCTGTTCTCTGTGTGTTCATTTTATTTGGTGAACTGTTATAATGTGCAAGGGTATTTATTTTGACCTAACTTGGGTAAGAATTCAAGGAACTGCATAGGTGCTGAGTCTCAGAAGGGAACTTGGGTATCTACAATGTGTGGGAAATTCTAGGCTGTAGTCCTTTAGAAGCAATATGCACAGCATAGTGTTAGCTAAAACATATCACAAGATGCACAGGAGATTTCTCATGGCAATGCACAATTTTCTTATGGTTTTGGATGAAGGGTAGAGAGCTGAGATTTAGATGTGGTGGTTCTGGTTGGTTCTCTTTACTTTATAGGTGGCCATTTTCCTTGCACATCATCACAGTGCCTTCCTTCTACCTAGCCTTCTGCTCATTTTTCATATAAAGACAAAGGTGATATTAGATTAGCATTCGCCAATAAGACTTCATTTTTTCTTAATTGCCTACCTTTTGGGAATGTGAAATTTTCCTCCATGATCCTCCATGTTTAAATACTTTGTCTTTAACTGACAGCAGATTTTAAAGGTTGTGAGAGATTTGGAACTTGAGAAGTAAGAGGTGGAGATGAGGAGGGTAGATTACTGGAGGTAGACTTTGAAGGTTACACCTACCTCTGGGAGAACCTGTGCTCTTTCCTGCATATCATGTTGTGAGTGCACAGATACTGCACTGTTCTGTAGCCATAAGCCACTTCACTGTGTCTTCCCTACTATGATGGACTACATTCCCTATGACTGGAAGACAAGATAAGTCTCCCCTCTCTTAAATTGCTTCTATCAGTATTTTGTTATCATCATTAAAAAAGTAAGGGCTGTAACAATTAAAATGTATATCTTTAAATAAATGTAATGGGGCAAGTAGACTTTAGTATGTGAAGTTTGAATCAGTTCAAATGTTAATTAGCATCAGGAGAATTTGTTTTGCCTCCCATATTATTGCAACAGTGTTTACCTGGTTGTTATGATCCCTGTGTATTACTGACCTAAATTCAGGGGACTAATTCACAGGTGCTAATCAGTGGACTGAGTAACACTGCACTGCATACATTGTTCTAAAGAAATGGAGCCTAGGCATGTGCATGGGTTGCCACTGTCCAAATATCCTCCAAGGGACTCTACTCCTTGCTTTCTTTCTCAGAATTCCTTGAGGTCCTACCCAAGTGAGAACAAAGTAAACACAATTTTTCGGGGAAAAAAAAAAGGGCTTGCCAAGTAAAGTGAGCATATAGAGACGATGAGGTAAGCTAGTAGAGAGAGCATGGTGACTTAATTTTTCATTCACAGAATATATGTGTTTTAAAATTGTGTAGTCCAGCCGGGCTGTGGTGGCACACACCTTTAATCCCAGCACTTGGGAGGCAGAGGTAGGTGGATTTCTGAGTTCAAGACCAGCAGGACAGCCAGGGCTACACAGAGAAACCTTGTCTCGAAAAACCAAAAAAACAAAAAAAGTGTAGTCCAATGACATTCATGAGCAAAACATGCTTGTCAAAATTCTTAATTATGGCTGAACATTGAGCCACTATATTAATAAATATAATTTATAAGATGGGGAAGCGTTCATCAGCTCCTATAAGCAGGCGGGTCAATACTTGCTGGCCTCCTGTTGGAGACTTCCCTTGTAAAGGCTATTGTTATCAGAAATGTTCAGCAATATCAAACTTTTATCGTTTATATACAACTCTAAACCTTATGAAAGTATGATGTTTGGTACTTCACAGGTTGAAAATCCTTTCCATAAGTATGTAGTGTTTACTTTACTGAATAGCAGTCTTTTCCAACTAGAAAATAAAATATTATAAAATGGGTAGCTTCTTTTGCATAGAAATTCATTTTATATTACTTGTCCTATACATTACATACCTATTTCCTCTATATAATGGAATCTTTGAAGATAAGATTTGTATCCCACTCAATTTTATGTTTACCCTAAAAATAATTGAGTAATATTTGACAAAATCCATTTGAACAAAAACATGTTGTCTTTAAAGTTTGAGAATACATTATAACTAAAAAAATCAAAATATAAAATAAAATAAAATAAAATAAAATAAAATGGGTGGCTTAAGTAGAAAGATCAAGGTGCTGATATTGGTAGATCCCATGAAGGGAAGGCCTTCAAAACTGCAAGTGGCTTCATGAAAAGTTGGCATCTGGTCTTACTATATTAGTGAACATAGGGAAAAGTAGATTGGTGAATGGTGGTAGATAGATAGGCAGACAGACAGACAGACAGATAGATGAGAGAACTAATAGAGAGATAGAGAAATAGATAGATGTTCTCTTAGTTAGAGTTTTATTGCTGTGAAAAGACACCATGACCAAGGCAACTCTTATAAGGACAACGTTTAACTGGGGGATGGCTTACAGATTCAGAGGTTCAGTCCATTATCATCAAGACAGTAACATGGCAGCTTCCAGGCAGGCATGGAGTAAGAGGAGCTGAGAGTTCTTCATCTTGATCGGAAGGTGCTAGTGGAAGACTGACTGCCAGGCAGCTAGGATGAGGCTCTTAAAGACCATACCCACCTATTCCAACAAAGCCACACCTACTCCAACAAGGCCATATCTCCTAATAATGCAAATCTCTGAGTCAAGTATATAAGAACCATCACAGATGTTCTTTCTTCTTATAAGGGCATTAATGTTTAGGATTGAAGCCTTATCCATAGGACCATGCTTAACATTTCCTCCTTAAGATTTGGTTTCTAAGTAGAGTTACATTGAAGATTAGAGACTCAACATTTAAGAATAAGCTTGTGTGTAGGAGATGGCAAATGGGAGTTAGGGTCAGTATATATGTGTCGAAATTCAGCTCCCCATAACCAGTAGCCATGTATGAAGGCAGTAGTAAATGCTAGCTGCTATACCATTGCTGAAGTACTGTCATAAGTCAAATGTAAGTCTAAACAGCAAGTAAGCCTCACATCTTAACATGTTGGACTACTGTTCAAATATAGTGAATTCTGACTATTTTTTTATATAATTTTGTTTAAGAGTCCTATGTTGGTCTATATATTGAATCAGATAATGCCATTTGGCTAAAATTCCTTTAAAAAATAGCAAGACTGTAGAAATTCTCTTTTGTAGAGGTGAAAGTCTAAGCTGTCGTGCATTGGAGGAGCTTATTAAAGCTATAGCTGTGTTCTGGTCAACTGTTTAATCAGTTACAGGAAGACTGGAAATGAAGCTAATCAAGCTAAGTCAAATTTCATGCTAATCTCTCTCCTCCTCTCTCTCTCTCTCTCTCTCTCTCTCTCTCTCTCTCTCTCTCTCTGTATCTCTCACTCTTTCTCTCTCTCTTCTCCCAAGCCTCTCTATCCTTCTCTCTCTCGTTTCTTTTCTGCTTCCTCACTCCCTTTGTCTTATGTGCTCTTTGAGAAACAGCCTCATAAAACTCAGACTACCCTCTAGCTCAATATGCAAAAGAAGCTGTCCTTGAGCCCCTGATCTCTCTATCATCTCTCAGGTGTTGGGATAACAGATATGTGGCCCTCGGCCCAACATCTCTTTTGTATTAGTTTTATGAGGCTGTGACCCTTAGCACCACAAACCAGGCACATTCAAGTACAGTACTTCATTCCTACAGCCTGGAAACCAAAGGAAGAGATGGGGACCTTAGCAAGGCTTGGCTGCCTCTAACCAGAAATCTTTGAAGGAATGCTTCTTTGCACCTCCCTAGGTCCCAGCGATGTCCCTGTGATCTTTGGAGCTCTTTAGTTTGTACCTGCAGAGTTCCAATCCCTGGTGCTGTCAGCATCTACTCTCTCCATATGTCTCTGGAGACCATCTTCTGAGGAGCCCTGGACACATGTAGACGTAGGACTGCTTCTCCCTGGTCGACCATGATCTCATCTTAGAACAAGGAATAACACATCTAATGACCTATTTCTAAATGAAGTTGTGTTTGCAGGAGGACTTACCCTTTTCAGGATAGCACAATTCAACTAACAGTACTTTCTAAAAGAATGCCAGAACAATATTTTGAAGAGCATGTAATCTTAATTTGACAAGAAATCACACACAATATAGCTACTAATTTCCTAAAGTTTTGCTAGCTTCTAGAATTACTTAAAATATTAATCATTCTTAGAAAAGTAGGATTCTGAAGAGCTTCTGCATTGATGGAGATCAGAACAACCATCCAACTTAATTTCTGCTGATGATTTCAAAATAAAATTCATATCCTAAACAAGATAATTAGGTAAAAAGCTGGAAGGCATTGTTTTATATATTAATATAATTCCATGCTTATTTGAAAATTTTCTTTGTATCTTGTCAGAAATTCTGGGCTGAATCATTTTAATAAATCGGTTATTTTTACCCTAGAATTTCATATGTGAATAACATGACAAGTTGAAGTGGCATTAATTTTTGAATTTCATTGCCCTAGAGTCACAAACATGACTCTTAGTTCTTGTAAATGAAATCACTCTTACCTGTTTTAAAATGATAATAGAAATGTTAATATTTTGCCCTCCCAGCAATTTTCACCTGGTGTTAATGAACAAATGCTTATCTGCATACAAAAATTCATTTCCTTCAACTTTATGAGGAATAAAAAGATATAACAGTGCTGACAAATTCCTGTTGATTAATGTGTAGTGCTCGGGCCTTTTACATTTGCTTACATACTTGTACCCACTGAATGACATAATTGGGTACATGGTGCTTAACACCTGGACATAACTTACTTATGCTGGCTTGTTTTCTGGAGTTGCAGAAAACTAGAGAGATCACTAGTGACAGTGAGGCATGTGACAGAGTCAGAAAAGGTGGTTATAATATTAATATTGTGAGTGCCCAAGGAGGGGAGGGGTTCTCAACTACTAATTAGAACTGTGGCTGATGTGTTTTGTTTTATAATAAATTCTTGTAATGTTTCAGGATATTGAGAAGTGAGTATAGTTAACATATTTGACTTTATTTGTAGGAGAAATAAGTGAGCTTTGAAGATGTTTCGCCACATTGGAAGTACACAAGTATGGCCATGTAAAAACTCTACTGTGAGAATACAAAGCATACAAAATTCTGAGCTCAAGTCATCGACATAGTTTTCTTGCCTACCTAATAATATCTTGCATTAAATAATTTTACCAAACTGGCCAAAAGATTAAAACAACGTTGACTGATTTCAGTAAAAGCTGTGACATTGTAGACAGCACAGACTGCCTGTATTAAGTGGTATTTTAAAATGTATCATGGTTGGCTCACCAAAGAGATAAGGGCTACATTCAATTTGTTATAACATAAATATATGAGTTGGTAAGGGAAGACATACAGAGGTGAAAACTAGAATAAACTAAACTAAAAGCCTTCTCATGCATCTGCTATATAAAGGTACATTATGCTTAAGAATTTAGAGACTGTGTCAGCTACCAGTTCAACTTGTCGAAGACTGACAGCTTATAAAAATTGTAGGGCATACTATGATCTTGTATCAATCCCTAAGATTTCTTCCTCCACATTCCTGCTGTTTGCATTTGCCTTCTCAATTACAAGGTAAGAGCTAAAGAAAGACCTTACTGCATTTAAGACTTATTTGAACATTATGATCAGGATCCTAGGACAAAATGGCATCAGTTTGAATAGGAACTCATTTTAAATGGGAGAACATTTGGCAAAAGGCATACCCTGTTCAATGTCCTTGGTATATGAAATGCACAGTAAAAATATATGAGGTTGAAATGACGATAGGGAAAGACCAGGAAATAGGCAGACTGAATGTGAAGTGTTCAAGAATTTTGTTCTTGGCTTAAGAGCAATGGGAAGACAGATTTTTTTGAATAAGGGTGCTGGTGAAGTGGATAATTTTTAAAATTTGCATGTGATGGTTTTCTGGTGTGGAGAAGAGACTGCTGGGATTCAGGAGAGTGCCTTCATCCAAATGACCAAAGAAAGTTGTATCTATAGAAACAGCAAATTTTGAGGCACTAGTTACATTTGGATCATAAAATGGAGTGTATCTGATAAGATATGACATTTGGCTCTTAGGATGTTTCACCATAATATTCAAATAAGGTTCTGTATCAAACATATGAAAAAGTTTCATTGGAGAATAGACTTGAAATTCCAAGTGGGTCAGCTATTGGCCTCCTTCCCATTAAATAAATGACTTTGTGTTAGGATCCAAACTTCCATACAGCCTTTGTAAGTCATAAAGCAAGGACACTATTTCCCAAAGGTTCGTTTGGATTTCTGTGGTAGCATTTATACAGAATCAACATTGTGACATTATATATATATATATATATATATATATATATATATATATATATTCTTGCTTCTATGGGTAATCTTGTTTGATGTATACCTATTGTGAGCCAATGGCTCAAAATTAATCTTAATCCTGATTGTGAATTATGACAGCCTCAGCAAAGTCCAGACAACAGATGAGAGAACTACAGAGTCCATGCTTTAAAAATAACACTCCCATGTTGCACATAACAAACACAGTTCCAGCATTTACACCATCACATAAATTGAGTGTTTTGTTTGCTTTGGAAACAAGCTGTCCTCTGTGTAAGTCTCCATCTTGGGCTAACAGGATTAATGTCATTCTCTTTGACTTTTTCTGGGCTTCTTTTCATCACATCAAAGTAACTGAAAAGTCAGTTTCAGGCTGAGGACAATGAAGTTTTCTGAAAATTACCAAGCCTCTATCCACCTGATGACTATACCTCCCCTGCCCCAAAGCTGGCTTCAGCGACTCAGCCTTGGGGATAGCTAAGCTCACTCTACCCTCTGACTATCAGAATGTTGGGAGCTACGCTCATAGACATGGCCATTTGATGCTATTATTTCTTAATTTCTATGATTGCCTTCAAACAAGAATTTCATTTTTCTTAATAAACATATACTAAAGAATTTTGTACTACAAGGCACTGCACAGAGTTGTTTGAATATTTTAATTGGCTGGAGGAACCTGTCTGAAGAGGCAATAGGTCTCTACCAAGACCTCTGAGTTTCAAAGAATTAAAGAATATTTCCAAGTTTTAATGATCTCTGGTTTGAGTTAGAACAATGAGGCCACTTGAAATCATAAGATAGTTTAAGTTTCAATTATACATAGTAAGATCCTGATTAACTTAACATATTATACAAGTTTAAAAGGACAAAATGTCTCCTGATTTCTGTACATTTCTAAATTTAGTATGATATTGGGGTCACACTGAGAATTTACCATGTTAATTGTACTATTAAATAATGAATACAGTTATTCTAATCTTTATGTTAATTTTACCCATAGCCCTAGTTTCTTTTGGTCTCCATGAAGAATGGTTGGGAGGATGTTGGTGATTATTTGAAAAGAAGTCATTTATAAGCAAGTCTTGGTGTTTGCCAAGTTTCTTTTCTCCCCCACGTCGCCTTTCAATTTTTCACAGTTTACTGTGGAATTTTATCTTTTTTCCCCAATGCTGTACTCCTCAAGTTGAAGGTCGGAGGCCCTTTCATAATGTTCATAAAGAAAGCAGATTTCTGTTAGGAACTAATCTTATTTGCACCAAGATAACGGAGTCTCTGTCCATGTTACAAACAATGAAAATTCCTCAAGGTGATTCGAAAGACACATTTATGAACACTAGACATATTGTTGGCTTTAAGTGCCATTTGCAGTTGTGAACACTGAACTAGATAGCCAGAAGATCACATACCATAAGCGTGATTAGTATGAGGGAGTCATGAATTAAAGCATGGGGGTTGTTAGGGAAGAGTTGGTATCAGGAAAGAACAGTATGACCATGGCTCCCTTTGGAACCTGTGGGAGAGCCTTGGGCTCAGTCCAACAGAATAGGTATCTCCCAGCAGTCAGATGGAAGTCTAACCCAGTAAAAGAAACTATCTTGCTTGAGTTCAGTGTGTCCAAGATAAATATTAATCTAGCTACTTTGTGATTATTGTATTTCCTAGATAGAAATAGTAGAGCCTATTCAGAAATTCCTAAAGTTACATGCTGGCAGTGATCTCAGAAGTTTATTTAACTCTACTTGTGTGACACTGGATCACACTGTTATGGCCCAGCAATGGCATTATACCCCTGAAAATTCAAATATGAAAATGTACCACAGTCTTGGGTTGTAAGACTATAAGATACTATCAATTTCCAAAGGAGGCATGGCTTGTTCCTTCTCCATATAAAATGAAAGCCAAGACAATGCCATGGGAATCTGAAAATACCTTTTGTCTGGCTTTTATGTTGGAAAAACACATTTTGGTCATGAACAAGTCAGATCTTCCTCATGTAAAGAGTACAACCACCAAATATATTGAGTTCTGAATGGTTTTGAGAGCAATGCTGGATGTATACACCTTAAAAAGGTGACTGATAGCTTTCTCACCACACTTTAAACAAGTATAATAATTCCCTTAAACTTTTCTTTCTTAAAACTTATTTGGATATTAATGCTGCTCACTTGATATGCTTATCTTGAAAATTAAAAAAAAACCCTAAATACCCAACATGCCTAACAAACCCTTTACTAGATTACCCCTTGGCTTAATCTCTTCCTGCCTTCTTTGTTTCAGTAGAAGAAGATAGCATTTTGTTGGCCCTGGGACTTAGTTGTGAAGTTTTGGACACCACTGAATTATTGTTTCCTTCTCTTTTAAAGTACTTTCAAAGTCTTGGAAGTTTTAGAAGTGCAATGTGCTTTTATAATGTTTTTAAAATGTTAGCCTCAGTTTTAAATTAAAGTAAATAAATAGTTCATATTGTTTTCTGGCTTTTTCTTTTTGCTTGGTAATTCTATTCCAGGATTATTTTCCTAGCTGCTGTGGTTTGGAAATAGTTTGTGTTTTACCCAAAAGTTACTATGTTGCAAATTTGATCATCTGTTAAGAGACAATGGGAAAGCACAAGGTGTGACTTAGTGGTAGAGTACTGGCCTCTGCAGAGTCCTGTGCTTGATTTCCATTACCACAGAAGAGCACTAGTCCCGTGGGCAGGAAGAAAAGCACATCTTGATAAATATCTTGAACTAAGATGCTTTGGGCTGACCGAGACCCCTTCATTTTGGTTAAACAGTTTTGAGCATTTAGATGCCTCTGTTCCCCAGAAACTGCTAAGAATTGAGCAGGATATTTTTTTTCATGCTTAAGAGTAAAAAGTCAAATGCTTCATATAAAGTGGCTCAAAATAAAATCGATGGTGCTTACTCTGGAAAAGAGCTTACTGGTAGAAAAATATGTGGCAGTCACTATTTGGTACAGAACATTCAAAGATGTCTTCACAGAATTCAAAGGACTCTTACAGTAAAATGTTTAGCAAGAGAAAGTAAAACAAGCAAAGCATATCAATTAACGAGAAGCAAAGAGAAGTAGGACCATTAAGAATTTAGACTTAGTAAGTAGTAGCAAACTAAATAAAAATTAAAAATATAACTGCCCCAGTCTCAGTTATTTTGTTAACATGGAAAGTTGATTAAAATACTACCAAGCAAGCTAGCTTAAGACACATGAACTTTTCAATATCAGTTTGGGTTTACCGTCAACATCTATGGTTCACAAACTGTCTCCATTCTCTCCTCTAAAGATCTAAGCATGGTGTTTGTCTGAGAAACCATAAGTAATAAGCATTACCTCTGCGCACTTGAATTGGTTTTATGAAAGTGTTTAATTCAATCCAGGAAAGGGGATATGGGTGCAGGAAATTACTGGGTTTAGGCACACCAAGGATTAGCACTGACAGGCCTCCTGCTTCCTTCAAGCAAGCAGCAGTCCTGTGCCCCTGTGGAAATTCAGTTTTAGTAAACATGACTCCAAAACTCTCTAAATATTTTCTGCTCAGGGAATGTGCTGCTACAGTGCATTTTGGAGTCAGAGCGCCACTGCAGTAACGATATGCCATGGATAAGAGTAAGGCCTTGCCTGAGACGGATTTATTGTCTACGGGACAGTTTTTATGTGTAGTCATGACTATGATAGATAGTAAACGAACCCATAAAAATGACCTCCAACAATTTACATGCACCTCTGTGAGGCTGGAGGAAAGAGCCCTGGATTTATTACGTACCTCTTCTTTTATGGCAAAGTTATAATTATGTTGGTGTTAGAGGTACTCTTAGGACCCCAAACACAAAGTTGACCAATATCAGTACAGTTGGATCACAAAATAGTTGTATCATTTTACAAGTGTTAAATCTTCCACTTGTACCTAGAAGAAATTTATAACATTTTTTCTGTATTTCTTGGTTGTCCATTTATTTATTATCTAACACTGTGTTTCCTCAAACTGCCTGAAGAGTTTTGCCTTTAACCCGTTTTAAAAGAGAAGCAATCTGCAGTATGTATTTTAATGATTCGAGAGTAATTATTTGCTCTATTAACAGTTCCTTCGTGTTTTAAAAAGTTTTAAGTCAGCTTTAAAGTGGTTTTAAACATTTTAAAAGTTTAAATTTGGAAGTTAGATTCTTTCTCTCTTTTCTTCTCAGATTACATGTCTTTTTGACCCTTCCTGTACTTACATTGTCTCTTAATCTTTTACTTATATTTCAAGATGAAAGACTATTTTCACATGCATTTTTGCAAAAACCTGCAGTTGTGGAAATAATCTTTATAACTGCCTCTGCACAGATTCTGTGACAGTTTTGTGAAGTAGAATGTTCCCACTAACCCCTGGCCTTTTCATCTGTTGAATAAAAATAATGTGACTTTTTATTTTTAATCACCTAAATGATAAAGATGATGGTTCATAATAATTTCTTCAAAGTGATAGCTATTGAAGATAGTATATTAATAATTGTTCTGTAATCAACAAGTTATATTTTAAATCAATTACTCAAAACTAAGTTGTTTTATATGTCTAAACAGTCAAGTTTTATATGTATTTTTGTTTTTGTTTTTTTTTATGTGTAGTAAACATATATATATATATATATATATATATATATATATATATATATATATATATAAGTTTTGGTTGTGTTCTTCAAGTGTGGTGGGCATATGTAAGTGCTTATTTTCCTTGTGTATATGTAGGTTCCTTGCGCACTTCTGTGCTTGTGCATGTGGAGGCCTGAAGTTGATATTTGGAAACAACTTCTAAGACTCTTCTACCTTATTCGTAGAGGCAGGAGTTCTCAATCAACCCAGAGTTCTTAAATATGCCTTGTCTTGCTAAAGAGTTTGCTCCAGGGATCCTGTCTCCTCTTCAGGCTGATGTTACAGGGGATACCACGCCAACCAAAATTTACATGGTTTCTGGGGATCAGTGTTTTACCTACTGAACCTTCTATTAACACCCACAAGTTTTACAGATGTAATCCTGAACATCAAGTTTAGTTTGGAGTTCTTTCTTCAAATACTTGTTCATGTAAAAGAGGTTATGCAACTTGACTGGAAGAAAACATACCTAAACAATTTATGGAATATAGATCTGGTAACTTCTTAAAGAACATTCCAGAGACAATTGGAACACACAGGTTCTAATCTAGCCAACACTGTAATTTAATTAGATTCTGGTTTTCAGTAGGTTAGAAGGTGATGGAACTGTGGAAGGTAGGGCCTGATTAGGAGTCAGTTTTTTGAGTTTGTCTTTAGAGGGTGCAGCTTAGCTCTTGCTTATTCCTGTCATTCTTCATTGCTTCTTGGAAATCTTCAGTTAAGCAGCTTTTCTCTGCATGTGCTTCAATCACAATGATTTTCCTTAAAATCTATGGAAAACAAGAAGCCAACCATGAGCCAAGACCCCTAAGATCATGAGATAAAATCAATCTCTCTCCTCTTTCCTGACTCTCTTACGCTTTCTGTCAAAGTGAGAGAAAGTCTGACTACTTAAGAAACATAGAAGTTGACATTTGTTTGTTTTCTTTCTAAATGTGGTTAAAACATGAGAGGAATCTTTTCAGCAAGTTAATGTCTCATCCCTTCTGAAGATGTGCAGTGTTGAGCTTCCTAACCTCATAAAAATGAGTAGTAAATAGACCTGGACTTAAGGAATCAGCCCCAGGATCCTACATTCACAGAATTGCAATTGGAAACATTTCTCCCTTTTGTTTCTACTTCACGTCATTAAGCAGAAGGGAAGTTTTGGACTTGAATCTTTTATGTTTTATGGCATCATCATCCCAGTACCGTTATATATGACTGAATCAATTTTAAGTAGTTGCCAGTGTGTGCACTTTTGTTATTGTAGAATGAGCGATAGGATTCATGTTTTTTCCTTCAGAGTTAAAACACTATCCCATGTTTCAAAATTATGAATCTAGGTGCAAAGTTATAAATCAGGGTGGGTAGGAGACAACACTTCTGTTATTCCTCTCTAAGGAAGCCATACAAATGTTTAGCATTCTGCTTAGTAGGCTTTTCTTTTCTTGTTTTCTTTTAGTGTTTATGTATGGTAGACATCGCATCAGTATTATACCATTTAATTATTACAAGTATTCATTTCATAGGAATTATTTCTCTGATTAATATAATATACACAAGGCATTGTAATTTCAGTGTACTTAACTGTCACATTATTGTTAAGTAGTAAAACTGGAATTCAAATCCATGTTCATCTAACAAACATTCTATTTCAATTCCTCCTCTCTCTGTCTATGATTTTTTAATGAATTATCATGAATAATCTGGATCAAAGAGGAACTCCAAATTGGAAGAAACACTTGTCTTACTGAACAGTTTTTGATGATCATACCCATTTAAATGCTTTTACATCTTGCTTAAAGGCAGATCTTTCTGAGGAAACTGAAAATAAGCAATTAAACTTAACTCACTTATGGGTGTCCACCTAAGGCCATACACACACTACACAAGTAAGTGGAGAATTCAGCATTTTTCACTAGGGAGTAACAGCTTCACTATAGTACATTTCCATTTAAAATAGTATAGGAGAGATTAAATCAACTTCAGATGTGCACTTTGGTATTTTACAATATAGTCATAGCTGTGCAATGGGATATAGCCCATATTTTTACAAATAAAGATACAGATGTGAAAATGCACAGCATGTGTCATGTAAAATCACCTTCCATTGTAATAAATAGATTTTTTTAAAGATGAGTGGCAATTGATAAATATATATAGATAAATACAAAGTGTAAGAAATAGTGATAAATTATTTTTTATCAAATTCTTAAGGAATGAATATAAACTCCAAAGAAAGAATCCTTTACTGTTTAGTATTCATATAATAAGTTATTCTATACAAAGTAATTATTGTCTGTCAACTGCTCTGATTAATTTGTACTTGTTGATTGTGAGCAAAGTATTACAGTTGAAATTATACAAATAAAATGAAAAGAAATTTGTTCATTTTAAATTCTTTAATTAGTGAGTTATACTTTTGGATAGTGAAGGTAATTTCTTCCCTCACAGTTGTATAAAATTTGAAGTGATAGACTCCATGTTTTCATTGGTTATTGATTGATTATATTACATAGAGTGTGATTGATGGCTTAAATTTGTTCTACTGGTTACTATTTTATGAGCTATTTCATACTTATAAATTTGTTTAATTGTGTTCTTTCTTTTTTAACTTTGAATCAAGGTCTCATATACCCATTTTGGGCCCAAACTTTTGGTTTCAGCATCCTTATCTACCAGCCTATACCGTCCTCCTTGCTCTCACATGGTATTAGTGGTGTATGGGGCTAAGGAAGCAATCCACAGGCTTCCCACAGTCTAGGCAAGCAATCTACCAACTGGTTTGTACCCCAGGACCCACGATTTCATATTCTTAACTGAAATATTAATTGAAGCAACTATAGATTCACATACACTTGTAAGGAACAATCCAGAAGGAGCCCTCATATATTTTACTCAAATCCCTCTAGTAGTACCACTTTGTAAATCTATACAATAGTAATATCCTCCACAGTAGGCTGTCGGCATCAAGACAATTCAGGTTTCTTATTCTAATTTCTTCTGTTTAAGTAGTGTGTGTGTGTGTGTGTGTGTGTGTGTGTGTGTGTATGAATTTATATATGTGCTGAGTATATAAACTTTTTTAGAACTAGGTAATATGCCCAAAGAGCTAGACTAGGACTAGTATTATCCCCAGAAACTAGACTAGTAATATACCCAGGAAGCTAGATGAGTAATATACCCAGGAAATTAGACTACTAATATACACAGGAAGCTAGACTAATAATATACCCAAGAAGCTAGACTAGGAATACACCCAGGAAGCTAACTACTAATATACCTAGCAAATTAGACATTTTGTTCATATACTCATTGTACATCCATTGAAATCAGTGGTTTAAACCAACAAAAGGCAATTGATTTTGAGTCAGGCTTGAAGCTCCTTCTATGTGGCTGAAGACCCTAGTCTTGACCTTCTGAAACTTCTGACTTCCCTTTCCAAGTGCTGGGATTACAGACATGTGTCACCATACCATGACCAACAAAAAAATCCTAGGGGCATGAGACTACTTAGTTTCCACATTTAGAAGTTAAGAGATAACTTTCAGGACTGAAACTTTCTGAGGAACATAGTTTTGGTTTCTTCCAAGAGAAGACAATTGAATGTCTGGGTTCATCCATTCTGCTTTTTCATGATCTAAACTTGTTAGACAGGATAAAATCAAGAATCAGAAAACATGATAACAATTCATTACTATTTCTCTTTTTGAAATTTCACAATTTTATTCTAGCATTCAGAAGGAATTAAATATCTATAAGACTACAGAGATCCTTTTGATTTTTATCTTTAAGCTGTGTATTATTTCCTTAATTTATTACACAATTTTACCTCATGCAATTTGTGGATAATTTTAAATCACATTATTTATTTATTTATTTATTTATTTATTTATT
>JADRCD010150952.1:0-13753 GCA_019843815.1 Montemys delectorum
GATTTGTATGTATGAGTTTGCATGTGCATAGGCTACGTATGTGTCAGAAGACAAATTTTGATATTTGTCCTCAGACTTATTTTATTTTTAGTTTGAAGAAATGTTTATAATTGGGCTGGAATCAAACTGAATAAATCAGATAGAAATATCTTACAAATTACTATCGATTCTTCTCCCCTACTTCCCATCCCTAAGATTACAAGTGTGCACCATAGCCAAATTTTATGTGGGTTCTGGGGATCAACTTCCATTCATAGTAGGTGAGCTTTACTGATGGATGTATCTCCACAGCCTATATGTATTTTGTTTTGGTTTGCAGCAATTTGATCTTTTGTATGGAAGCAAAATAGTTTCCTAAAAGGCTTCCATTATTAGAGACACATCAACAGAATAAACCTCTGATAACTACAATAAGACAGGGTGGGGCATGAGAAATACACTATTTTTCATTCATGTATTTATTTTATTTGTTTGATTTTTTTGTTTGTTTAATCAGATTAAACTTGGATTTGAGATCCTTCTTCATTAAAAGAAGTGATTATTCCTGAAAAAGCTGAAAATTAGTCTTCCCATTGATTACCTGCACGTCATTTGATGAATAGATAACATAAATGTGATATATTTTAAAGTTTTAATGAATAATATTAATAACAAGTAATAAAGGAATCGAACAAAGTATTTTCTTGCTGATTTCCAGTCTCAAATAAGTTTAATCTTTGAAGTCCCACACAGTGCTTTCTAAGTTGTGTATCAGGTTTTTGCTTTTTATCATTATGTGCTCACAATTTCTCTACTCTTATTTCAAATGAGAGGTAACCCTGCAAACACACTGGCCAAACAAGACATTAACCCTAATTAAATTGATCACTCCATTCATTAGTTGCTCAAAAGATCTAAAATAAATATTTCAATTTAGAAGTATCATATTCTCAACTGTACAATTATGAATGATAGTTATCCTTTAATTTCAGGATTATACCACCTCCGCATGCTTCCCCCAGCCTGGTGCAGGCTGATTCAGACCTTGTCCTGCCACAGTCAGCTAGCCCACCTAGGGAGGAGTCTTCTGACCTAGGTGAAGTCTATTATCCTGCCACTTCTGCAGCTTCCTGAAAGAAACCACCAGCTACTGATTTACTGAGCCTGTCGGCTTGCCAGAGTACCTGGTAACCAACAAGACTCTGATAAAGCAACTAGATACTGGCATTGAGGGGGATGGGTTCCCTCCCTTTATATACTCAGACTCCTAAGTAAACATTGGGCCTTGATCAGAAGCTTGTCTTGGTCTCATTTTTACTCTCCTTGAAGTCCTCCCATTTAGCCCCATCTCTCCATTCAGGGAACCCAGTTCATGTAGCTGGTGACCGCTACACACCTCAAGGAGTGTCCTTTCTCCCAATTAATTTGTTCAAATATCATAACTTATTCGGGTAGTGACAAAACAAACCAAACGAATGAATAAAACCAAATGCATAAACTACTTATCAGAGATAACAGCAGAAACTTACAAAGTTCAATGAATTACTCAGTCGACATAAGGAAAGAAGAAACTCAGTAGTATTAAGAGGAGGTCAATAAGTTTATTGAAGTTTAAAATCAAATAGAATCAGCCATAACCAGTATACATTTGAATAGTATTATCATTAACTTATAAAACAACAAAGTTCCCAAGTAAGAATTTTTACAATGCATGCATAAGTACACTGTTCAGTCATGACCATGTCTAAAGTATATCAAAAAATGATAAAGCAATTGGTAACAACAGACTATCCCATCCCATTGCTGATTAAAGTTTCTAAAATTTATGGTAAATGTCATAAAGTAATATAATTATAATAATAATTATTATCAATATCAGGAATGATAATTTATATTACAGATGGCTATGATCTTTATGAAATAAGACAAGATAGGACTTGTATAGAACTCTTGTATAGATAGAATTAGGTATAGAACTCTACCTATGAATTATATTTCTTAACGCTTTATGAGTCTCATTAAGCTTTCTAGCTAGAGAAAGATGATATAATCATTTGTATCTTAGGATAAATTTACGGTTTTTGAACTTCATTTTAGTGATCAAGAAATCTGGGAAAGATATTAAGGCTCCAAGTGGCTTTCACATATGACTAGTTTACTAACAAAGGATCTCAGATCCTTTTGGGTAAAGTTTTCTTTTAGATAAAGTAGCATTTTTTTTTTCTTCACAGAAGATTATTATCTAATTCTTGGCAACTCCTCTGCTTTTCAAGCCATGCCGAGTGTATGTGAGATCTAAGAGACAGCCACATAATGGCTGAGCTAGCATTCAAGTCGTCAGCTAACATGTGGTAGACATCAGAAAAGCTATTCCAATGATCTCACCCTGGCAAATATGGCTCTCTTACCACTTCCAGAATCAACAGATCATTCTGTCCTACACTGAACGCCCTTGTGTTAACACATGTATGCACAAGGATTTGAAGAAACATTGTAATGAAATACAGCAATAGCCCAAAGAAAGTGAGAAATTTTTCTATGTGATAATAGAACCCACTCCATGGCTCAACCAGTTGAATAATAATCACTGGCTCATCACTGAAGGGAAAAATAGCAGGGGGGAGCAAAATGAATAATTGGTTGTAGATTTAGTTTTTACTTTATTTAACAGCATTCATAAACCTTGGTATGATATATTAACTTTAAAAAAAACTAGTAAAAACATAGAAATTAATGATCCTATCTTATAAATGTCCCTGATAAAAATAACCTGGATTAAAAACTCACGTTACAAGCTTGAGCAGAGCAGTAAAAAAGAAAACATTGACTATTGATGTAGCAACTGCAATGGTCTTTTATTTCCTGAAAGTTTTTGGCTGTCTCCTTCTACTGACAACTTGCCTCATGAATAATACTAATGTGAAAAGAAAGGTAGTTGTTTATTGAAACTCTCAACCAAAGAAAGCAGGAAATACCACGGGTGTAGTCAGATTTTGGACAGTCTTCAAGAACCCTGAATAGTCAAGACAGTATTGGCTTCATGAAAGATCTGTATGATTTCAATTGTTGCCTTTGATTTAGAAAGTCAGTTCCTAGTGTTACCAAAACTAAGAAAAAGATGCACACCAGCCTTTCTCCCCTTTTTCTTTTCAAAACCTCCAGTTATATGTCACTGATCTTTGAGAAAGAAATCAGAGATTATAAGTACAGAGGATTTGCCTGAATTGTGGAAAATATAACTGTTCTAAGAAATAGTACATTGGAAACATTACACTGCATCCCACATATGATCCTCACATAAAGTGTTTCTCATAGTAAGTTTGTTTAATTTATGCAATGCTTTCTTGATAACAATCTATGTTTAATCTACATTAGAACTGATGTGAGTATCAAAACTTCCTTTATAGCATATACATGTCTAAAGTGCTAATTTAATCTCAGATAGTTTAGTTTCAAACAGAGGACAGTCTGTAAATGAGTTCCATATTTGTAAAAAAGTGAAAATTACAGTAAAAAGTAAATTAGATGTGGGTAAAACCCACTGTAAATTCCATAGGAAGGCAGTTTATTTCTAGTTGACTATTAACAGCCCAGGAGGTATGTTGTGTATGCCTATAGTTTGAGATTGTGAAATTGTGTTATAGCTAAGTGAAGACTTGGGAGAATAAGATGAGGGATTATCACAAAGCAAGCACAAAGCCTAGCATAGAAACAAGCCATAATGACATAAATGGTTGCTTTCTATGGACAAGCCACTCTCTCTAATAGTGAAATAAACTGTCGACTCTGCCCATTTGACCACTATGGTACAATAGTGGTATTCCTTCGATTCACGAATAGTCATTTGGCTTTCTAAAACAAGTAATTCATACTTTGATCTCCATTAATGTAACATGGTTGGTTAGCCAGGACCAGCACAAGCAAACACCTATGTATTACCATTCCATTGGTGAATTAATTCACAAAGATAATTTTCCTCTATGATATTACAATGCTTAAGAGCTGTAAAGAAGCAACTGAATACATCATGTTGTTCATTTATGTCTAATTGCTGAAATTAGTAAGAAGAACTAGCCAGCAGGAGACAGTCAAAATAGTTTTTCAAATCAGGCAGAGTTGCTAAAAGCAAAGCTGGCTACATCTATTTAGTCGTCTCAGACACTAGACCCAATTTTCAAAGATGTCTGTGAGTTAATGCACCTGCCAACCTGCTTAAAAGAAACTTTCTAAGGCCCTGAGATGCCTTAGAACTAGGATTCTCAAAGGAAATTAAAGTAATTTCATCTAAAACATCTATTAATTCTAAACTCCCTTCTGATTAGAAGAAAGAAAATTAAATACCTTCAGATTATTAGTGTTTTGAAATGATTCAGCTCAGATCCAACATAGAAACCAATTGCTTGTTCAATACACTTCATGGCCAATCATCTCGGGATAATGTAGAATTTAGTTTTAAAAAAAAAAGTGGTTTTTGATGACACAGGGATCTTACTTGCCCTCTGCTCAGCTCCGTACTTCTTGTGATCTGTCAACAGAATTGAGAGAAGAGATGGAGTGTGGTAAAGGGGACTGAGCTTGTTGCAGAGTGGAGAACAATATCATACTTAAGGAATAAAAATGTATAATGTAGAAGGGACCATTACCATGATTTACATGTTAAACAGGCATTAAACTCAAACCGACGAGTTTACAACAGCTTTCCTGGGAGCCATTTCTCTATAAAGAGATTGGCATGCACATTTGCACTGATTCTTACAGAGACAGGAACTTTAGGTCCTTATTCTTTATCAGAATGTCTCCAGCTGCCAAGTAATCTTAAGGTCTGGGTCTCCTGCAGCCAGATTTAGATGGCCCTCTCAAAATGACTGCATTGGTTACTTTTCCCTTTGCTTGGTTCAAATATGTGACAAAACCCAAACAGACAGACAAAACAAAACAAAACAAAACACTTTAAGGGAAGGAAGGTCCATTTTCCTTACAGCTTAAAAATGTACAATCTAGCCAGGCAGTGGTGGCGCACGCCTTTAACCCCAGCACTTGGGAAGCAGAGGCAGGAGGATTTCTGAGTTTGAGGCCAGCCTGATCTACAGGGCAAGTACCAGGACAACCAGAGGAACACAGAGAAGCCCTATTTTAAACAAACAAGCAAACAAAACAAAACAACAACAATAAGAATGTACAATGTATTATGGCAGAGAAAGAAAGATAGGAAATGTGGCAGGCAGTTAGAAAATATATCTCTAGTCAAAAACCAGAAAGTTGAGAGTAAATGAGGTCAGACTAAAAAACAACCAAGGCCCATCTCCACCTATTGCCTTACTCCAAGGAGGCTTTAACTTCTAACTCATAACTTTCCAACACCACCAATAGCTAAGTGCCAAAGTTTCAAGCTTGTATGCCTCTGTAGGACACTTCATATTCAAACTGCAGCAATGGTCTTTCTGTACTCATGGTGCATCTGGATGATCCCTAGGTGGAGAGTGCCAGAGACATAAAAAAATGATTTTGTTTTTCCTATTTCAGTATTTTGAGGATTTTTCTTTTTTGGAGCAAACAGAGAACAGGAAACTGATCTTGAGTCACAGGCCTATCAGCTCAGCTACTTCCAAGCCTGAGGGAGGAGGGTCACAAGTCCAGTAACCTGGCAGTCTGCAGAGTGAATGAATTTATGGTCAACCTTAACATCTTAATGAGACCCTGGCTCAGATTGAAAGGCAAATATGGGACTGGAGAGAGAGCTCTGATGCAGAACACTTGGCTTACATGCAAGAAACCCTGTGATTAACTCCCACAAAAGAAATGATAACACAAAAGAAAACACAAAAAGAGATAGTAACACAAAATGAATAATACAATTGATTAATATTTGGAAAACTATAGAGATGAATAAAATTATTTCTTACTTGTATACTTGGAAATCAAGTCCAGACCGTATATGCAAACCTGACTATCCTAAATAACTAAATATTTATCATAAAGCTCATTGAACATCTTTGCTAGAATATCATGTACTTTGCCTAGGATATTTTGTTTTTGGTAAGCCAGTATTAAATGTATTTTTTGTAAATATAACTAGATCATTGTCTCTTCCCTTTCTTCCCTTCCACTCTTCCATGCACCCCTACTCCTTAAAGTAATTACCTCTTTTTCTTAAATTGTTGTAACAATGTGTTATATAATGTTATATATCATACTAGATCATATTATATTATTATGTTATAGTATATATAACATCCATATAATTTGTATAATTTCAGATCTGAACACTCAGTATTAGATAGTCAGTTAATAATGCTTTCCTGGAACCTTTCTTGATCCTTTGTCACAGAACTATGAGGAATTACACTTATGTTCCATGTTTATGTCTTATGTTTTAAGAAAATGGACTAAAGAAGCTCCACTTACCCAGACAAAATAGGACAGATGTTGCATGGTAGTTGAAAATCTGAAAAGTAAATGAAATTGATCCTAAATTCATAGTTATTATAGAAGATCAATATTATTTGCAAAAGAAATGTTTGCCCAAAAAAGCTGAAGACTAACTGCATTGTGTGCTATATGTAAAAGACAGACTCTTTCTTATACATGAGTACCAATAAATTTGAATGCCTTCTTTTGGAAGAAAAGTTGATGTATTTTAGGCTTTAAACAACTATTTCATTTCTGTGCTGTTTCTCAATGTCTTACAACTGATTTTTTAATTATTTGAAATTCACACTGAGAGGAGTTTTAATTAAGTTACTTTATCCTAAGTTATAACATATGTTTCCACCAGTTCTTCATTTTCTTGTGGAGCATAAGTAGGAGTACATTTTAGGTCTATGACCTGGATATTGTGAAAATTGGAAATCTCTCTGTAGGTTTCCTTACATAGTAAATGACAGGAGTTTATCTTTAAATGAGGTGTTTTCAAGTCTATCTTTGACTAGGAGAAAAAATAAACCTAACAAGACACACAGTAAAAACATCCTGAGATATAAGAGGTTCTTTTGTTTTTAACAAAACGATGAGACAATAAGATCGGGCCTCTCTCGGGAATATTGAAGTGCTAGATGTGTTAATATTTCTATTTATTTTGTATCAGCCAGTTCTAAGTAAATAACCATGGGGCTTTAAATCTACTGTATTACAGAAAGTGCAACCTCTTAAGTATGATGTGTTTGGTGGTTTAAAAAAATACATATTTCACATTTTCCTTTGAATTACTTGAACTGCCTTGAATTGCCAATAAATTGAAGAAATCTTATAAATAGGTGGACAACTGTCTACAGCCACTCAGGTATATTGTTCAAGTGTTTTCTAAGTACATTTTATTTATTCTCCCATCACATGCTAGGAGGATCTATGCATCTGACCTGAGGCAAGCAATCACAGAGCAATGTACTACCAATCCACATTGCTATAAACTCCAAATGAGTAAATGGGAAGTAAGAGTAGAATTTATGATGGAAATCTCCATTCCCCACTTCATTATTTTTGGTTTATCAAGGCAGGCTTCAAATGACTGTCCTATACTTACTTCTTCACAGCTTTATTTCCTCTTGTAGCTGTAGGCAGATTAATCTTTCTAAAACTCAATGTTTCTCACGGCACCTCATAATCTAGAGCTCACATGACAAAATCTTGCTTATAAACTAAAGAATATGCTTCCCTTCTTCCCCCTGAAATTTTAAGCATGTCATCTATTCATTAATATTGTGGGTCCTTATGGATTCAAATGTTGTTCATTAGAAAACATCACCATAGTCATTTGGGCTCTTTTCATTAAGTGCAACCAGGGCTACCACTCCTTCATTTTGAATTAGTGACATCACTTGCTTCGATCAATGCATGCATCACCTTGGAAGTTCAACAGTGTGAATTTTGGAAAACAAGGCTTGAAACAGCTTGCCCATCATTTCTTCATTCTCTTGGTATATGGCATGAAGGATGCTCCATAAGGAAGACAGCCTAAACTAATAGAGAGTGACAGCTACATACAAGAGAAATGAGTTAGCCTAGTTGACAACTGAGCTCATTCAACAGGCATGAATGAATTCATCTTCCACCTCCCATGTCAGCTACTTTCACAATCAAGTGCAGCCTCTATTACAAGCCCCTATTAAATCAGCAAAGGAATTGCCCCTGCCTTCCATGACGATGATCATGGTGATGATGAGATAATATTTTTAACCTCCTGATCACTAGCCAGTAAGAATTCGGATCTTGTTATACAATAAGGTAATTGACACTGTAATCACATGTCAGATACATTTGCAGGTTTCAGGTATGCAGTAGTGAAATATAATAAAGTAGAATGAATAAACATATTAGGTAGTGGTGTACTTTCTGCAGATAAGTCAAACAGGATGTTAGAAAAAATGGAATGATGGAAAATGAGGCCCAGTCTGAATTAGTTGTTTAAACTCATCAAAAATCAAATCAATAAAAGAGCTTGATTTCAATATGGTAATGTTTAAATTTCATTGTTACTATTGCTTATATTTTAATATGAGTGCTTGTAAGTAAAGCAAACCCTTTTTTACTTAAATAGCCACTAGCTTAACCAATTTTTTATACTGACTCTTCTTGTGTGTTTCTGAAGCTGTCTTGTATCTATAATTTTTGATTTGTGAAATTTTCTCCACATACATTACCATGTTTCTTTCTATGGCCAATAGCTCTGTTAATCATTCAAAACTAGAAGTGCAGAACAGTCTCTCTCTGATTCTATTGAAGGGCCAGAGAGTTGCTTTTGATGCTGCTGCTCCTCCTCCCGTTGTTCTTGCAAAAGACCCAGGCTGAATCTCTGCTGTGTCTGGATGGCTACATACTAGAGCTCTGAGAAGGTAAGGAAGAAAATGCAGACACACTGACACATTTACGGAAAAACTGGCATCAGGTTGGCCGTGGTCATTCTAAGGGACTTGCGTCAACTATGGAGCAACGACTTGAAAACTCAGGTAGTTTTATTAAGCACAGCACAGAGGAAGGAGTTAGTTGGTCTTGGTAGATCTCTGTAGGCTAGGATTCTCAGGTTGTAAACATCTGGAGGGGATTCAGTTTTTGCTTTTTTGTACAGAATGCAAACATGTACATTCAGACTGTAGTAAGCCTTTCTATCTGCCCAGTCTTCACCCTGAGAGGAAGGCTTTGCTAGTTTTCCAAGGGTCTGAAGCATTGGTGTTAACGTAGTCCTGCCTATGTCGACAGGTTAATTCACTCTGGGCATTATTTGATCTTTCTATAAACACATAGGGATATCTAAGCTTATCCCAGGTTCCAGCAACTGAGAGACAGCTTATAACCATCCGTAACTCCAGTTTCAGAGGATATGGTGCCCTCTTCTGACCTCAGCCCACACTGCACACATGTGGTGCCCAAATGTACATGCAAACAAAACACTCAGACACATAAAATAAAAAAAATAAATAAATAATGCTTTCAGCTCACAATATAAAGCATAGTATTGATTCTCAGTGAACATTAGAGATATTAGGTATTTAGCATAGTACCATTAAAATATGTGAAAGAAATCACAAGAAATAAGATGACCCCACCACAGTGGCCCCTCATCACCATTATCATCACCATCAGCATGATTATAAATATCACTGACACTATCTCAAACATTAACTATCATTGCTATCATCATCATCATCATCACCATCATCATCATCATCATCATCATCATCATCATTAATTTGTTGCCTTCTGGGTGCCAGTTATTGTGCTGGGTGCTGGCAGACAGAAACTATTTTTCTTACAACTTAAGAATCACATCATCTACCTGTAGTGAATGTTCATAGTCAACACTACCCTTAAATTACAATACTTGGAGCCCTGACATAGGACCAATGCTACAGAGGATTTCATGGTCACCCTCTTTAAGTTGTACCTTTTAGGAGTCCACAGGCTTAAGGAAATATGCCTCTCATGTTCTACTTGTAGAACATTGTTTCTACAATTATATGTAACAAGGTATCCTTTTGTCTTTTCTTTAATTACCAATATAATATGTTATTATAGACACAGATTTTGATAAACCACACTAAAAATTAGTTACCAATGATGTTAAAAATGAAAGGACAAAATATAAAATATGAGCTCCAGCTTTTATTAAATTCAATAGAAAACGAATTACTTTGCCAAATATTTCTAAAATGACAAAATTTTTGCATCAATTTTTGTTCTTGCCACTCAAAAATAAAACACTTCTCGCCAAAACAATCAGTCCCACCATGTGGCAGCATGTGTATAGTAGAGGATTGAAAAGTTGATCATCAATAGGAAAAGAGGTCCTCGGCCCTGTGAAGGTTCTGTGCCCCAGTGTAGGGGAATGCCAGGGTCAATAAGTGGGAGAGGGTGGGGTGGTGAGCAGGGGGATGGGGGAGGCAACAGAAGTTTGTTCTTGTTGTTTTTGTTTGTTTGTTTGTTTGTTTGTTTGTTGGAGGGGAAACTGGGAAAGGAGAAATTTACATGTAAATAAAGAAAATACCTAAAAGAAAAAAAAAGATTATTTTTCTCATAACAACTATGTTTTTTAATCAGGTCACTGTGAATTCAATAAAAACAATCTATTCTTGCTAAAAAAGAACATACTTCTCTAGAACTACCAATAGCCTATGGATGATATTTTTAATAACAATAAGGTAAAAGTTTGTTATTAACTTTCAGTAACCCAGAATTTCACCCTGAATAAATGAGAAGGGATGTTCCTTATTTTATCTTTGTTTTTTATTTATTTATTTTTGTAGTCCTAGATTTATGGTCTATGGGCTTTACAGTCTCATATGCAAGACTTTTCTCTGGCTGAGATATGCTCTCATTTAGTTAACAAGCTAAGGTGACTAAAGCCTAATCTTTGCTATTTAGTAATAATTGTCACTACAATACCTACATTGTATAATTTTATTAATAGGAATAATAGTAGATTCTAGTCTTAAAGTTTCTTTTAAGGAGTAAGTGAACTAATTCTTAGAACATTTCCTGTCACCTGTAAGCAGCCAATGAAAGTTTTCTAGTATTATTGTTATCAACAATATGCTTTCAGAACCAGCTCATATTCTTTCCAGGCATTGGAATGCTTTACAAAGTCAACATTGCATCTCCTGCTTTGTGTGTTAAAGAAATGAGGCATATTCCAACAGAAACTACAGGCACCAACTCTACCTGCTACAGAATAAGATAATTAGATGAATGGATGCAGTAGAATACATTTTTCTTTTTTACCATTTTCTACTTTATATGAAAAAGGTAGATTTAGAAAAATTGGCAGCAATGCTGCTGAGAGCACAGCTGGGTAGAAATATATTATGAACAAAGCTATGAAAAAGTCAGTTTTTCTATTTGTCTGAATCTTTCAGATACATGGTTACTGATGCCTACCTAACAAGGAAGACTAAAAAATGTATATAGAGGGAGCTTGTGGAATCTACAGGCAGGATGCCATTAGTTTGAGTGTCTTTTTCTCCAGCCGCAGGTAAAAACAACTGTCTGATTGAAATCCATTCTCTGGAGTGAATAAAGCAGGGGGAAGTGGAGAACCTGAGCTTGCTTCCAGGTGGGAGAGGTCAATAAGGATAGACACAAAGCACTCTCCAAGCCAGAACTAAACCACTACCTCCTGCTAAATATGTTTTCTTTGCAGCTGTCTCTATATATTTATCAACCAAATAAAAGGGCAATGTATAGACGTAATGATCCAGCAAGAACTCTGTTTTCCTCACAATGCCAATCCTCCTTAACAGCCATTTAAGTTTTCACATCTGGAATATGTAGTTCTTTGAGTTTTGCTTCAATAATGCATCCCAGTTTTGACTTGCTGAAGCAAGGGTCAGGAAGCTATTTTTGTAAACGTGGGACTTGACAGGCTAGTTGTCTCTGCTGCAATTGCTCAGCTCTGCCACCATGGTGCAACAGAGGACATGAATTCTACCCAAACTAGTGGGTAGGAAAATTTTATTGATGAAAACAGAGACTTGATTAGTTTTAATCCGTGGACCCGTTAGCCAGTTTCTGTTAGAAGGTAAAGAGAATAAGAATCTAAATATTTGGAATTGCTACTGAGATGGGTTTAGAAATTGAGGATAGTATAGAAAATAATTTTGAGAAGAGGTGAACAGGGGAAACTTGTATTATGCTTACTTTAGCATGGAATGTCTACTGGCACTCACAATGTACCCCTCTTGTATTGAGAAAGATTATCCCACTCTCTTTCTTTCACTGATTTCTCTTAAGGGAAAATAAAACCATTGATTTAATGATATATGGTTATAAAAAGTAAAACTAATGCACATGTATATGTCTGTTCTATCCTCTGTCATTCTACACAGGAATCATTTCCTACAGTCTCCCTATAGTCATTGATTCTATGGAGAAGGAAGAATTGACATGACTTTTCCAGTTTGTATAGTGTCCTTCATGAATCTCAGATACTCATAAATACTTCCCATATCGTGAAAATGAATCTTTATCAAGCATAGATAAATTTTGACCCTCATTAGTTTACTCTTTTGCCTTATTTCTAAATCAGTTTAGAAATTCTGAACTGAATTGAAAAAGACAGTCCACAGTGAACTGACCAAAAGTTTTTCTTGACAAAATTAACAATTACAAATTTATAAGGATGAGAAATATTATATAAATAATAATGAGGTGCATTGTATCAACTTCTAGGAATGGGGAGAACATAATGGGAATTGCAAACCAAGTCCCCTAGGAAGAAATATCTGAAGACAGCTGCAAAGGAATAAGAAGGCTAATGAGTGAGAATGAAGATAAATGTCTGTATGAATATAGGTAACTGCTGGTACAGACACTTGGATAACTGTTAGGAGTATGCCTTATCCCAGAACCAATGAACATAGAGAAAAGAGGTGAGAAATGATGCAGAAGAGGCATAAAGGAACTGGTGATTAAGGTGTCTAAATTGTTCAGCAGCTATGTCAAAAGCCATAGGTAGAATACACGTTAGTTTTTCATTAGTATATATTACTTGGTAAAGTAATGGATTTAATTTTGATGTTTTCACACACATGTGCAATGTGCTTTCATCATACTCATTTATTCCATGACTTTCTTTGCCCCCTGATGCTGTCTCCATTTCCCCATCAACATTCAAATAGCAATTGTCACCTTCATATCTTTTTGGTATCAAATTCCACAGTCCCACGACTAAAGTGCCATGTGGTTCCTGACCATTCTCGATCACGTTTACTCTGAGCAGGTCTTCATGTCAGCACTATTAGTATCTTCATCTGATGGATCAGATGTTCCCTTGTCATGTTTGCTACATTGGTCCCTATAAATGAGCAATGATGTGTTCTGTGCTGTTTATCCTGCATTTGTTACAGTGCTGTTGACGTAGATTTCAGTTGACGTGTTTCCACAGGACACTTTCTGACATGGATATATCCATGTCGTGTTTAGTAGCTGAATGTTGTCAAAAGTATGTGGAGATTTGATCAAAGAGTAAAGTAGGAGATGGTTTCTCAGGTCTGCTCTCTGACTCTGTATTATAGTTTGCTGAGTAAACTAGGGATAAGACATGTTTGGGGGCAAAGAACCTGGGGGAAGAATGTGTTTAATTTTACAAAGTGGGTTTTGAGTTGTTTTGATTGAAACACTTAAGGGGAGGCATCGAGCCCTGATTTATCGGAGCAAATCCAGTCACATGTCTTTCAAGAGGTTTAAATTCACATTTCAGGATTAGTATAATGTCTTTGCATTATTACTCTCACAATTCCTTTTCTCTCCACATACTTCGTCTTACGTCACAAGCACCACAAACATG
>JADRCD010150955.1:0-10676 GCA_019843815.1 Montemys delectorum
TATATCACTCATTTTCTGGTACTGTCTTTTAGGCTACAATTGGGAAGACTATCATATTGAAGAACATTGTCAAAGTTCCAGAAGATATGAAAGGTAATTTTCATGTGCAAGCTGGTATAAATATGCCTCTGAGGATATTTTAATATGTTCTGGAAGCTCTAAAGAAAATCAAGAGTTTAGAATATCAGTCCTTTAAGTGTAACTATGATTATTGTACTCAGACAAAACCTTGTACCTTCATATCTGGTGTCTGATTTATCTATCAAAGTATCACTACTAAAAAAAGCAAAACAAACAAACAAACAAACAAAAAAACAAGGAAACATTGCCTTGGGGCTGGTGAGATGGCTCAGTGGGTAAGAGCACTGACTGCTCTTCCGAAGGTCCTGAGTTCGGATCCCAGCATCCACATGGTGGCTCACAACCACCTGTAATGAGATGAGATGCCCTCTTCTGGTGCTTCTGAAGACAGCTGCAGTAAATTATGCATGAGCAAGCAGGGCCAGAGCAACCTGGGCCAGAGTGAATGCTGCTGGAGCGAGCAGGGCTGACTGAGGTCCTGAGTTCAATTCCCAGCAGCCACACGCATGATGGTTCACAGCCATCTGTACAGCTACAGTGTACTCATACACATAAAATAAATAAAATAAATCTTTAAAAAAATGGAAAAATAAAAAGATTTATTTGATTTGTAGCTCCATTAAACCTTCATTGTAGATTTGACAATGTGTATAGTCTCCTAATAATTAGATATTGCACATTGAATAGTAATAATTATATATGCAAAATTTTCTAATAAGCAAATGATCCATTTTAACATTGATGATATTCATATGCTTATGGTGACATTGATAAGTTTGATGAGAGTGTAGTTTATGAGAGTCAAGAATGTTGTCATATAAAAACCTTAATTAATGTACCACATGTCTATGAGGAACAAAAAGTCAAGCAGTGTGACTGCAGTGTGGAAACTTTTCATTTGCTATTCTTTTTTAATAGGTGTATCATGTGTCACAATGGATAAAAGCCACATGAGCATAGGGATATTGAAACAAGCAATGTACATCTTGCTATCCAAGAACAAGAAGAAAATATGCAGTATTCTGCCTTTGGTAGGCATTCTGAATATGATAGAAGTTTGCAATTAATTGGTTTTGTTCCTTGAATTTTACTGGGAACATCTCCAAACTCACACTGTAGAAAATATTTAGGGGTAAAAGGAATCTGAAAATTCTTCTGTTTGTACTGGTTCACACACAAATGTGGTGTAATTCACACTACACGAAAGTTATTGTTAATTTTTAAAGATTTATTTGTCTATTATATGTAAGTACAATGTAGCTGTTTTCAGACACACCAGAAGAGGGTATCCAATCTCATTACAGATGGTTGTGAGTACCATGTGGTGGCTGAGATTTGAACTCAGGACCTTCAGAAGATTAGTCACTGAGCCATATCTCTGGCACCAGGAAAATTTATGAATGTAAATAGTGTTTTAAAACTGTGAGTTATTCCATTTTACTTCAGATAGGTAAAATACATCATACAAAAATCCCATATGAAAATGATGATATAAATGTGAGCTAAGTAATAACCATCACAGGTATCTTGAAAGATGAAAAATAACCCATAATGCTGGAGAACAATGTGAACATGTAAAGTGATACAACCTGAAGATCTGATGCTGCTTTAGCATTAGACCAAATTGTAAGCTTAATTCATGTGATAAAATGATTGTACAGGTTACAGAATATGGTAAAGTTTTCATATGTGACAATTATCATTACAGGCATGTAAGAAATCATAGTGGAGAGAAACCTTATGAATGTAATCAATGTGGTAAAGCCTTTTCATATCCCAGTCATCTCCAATATCATATAAGAACACATACTGGAGAGACACCTTATGAATGTAATCAATGTGGTAAAGCCTTTGGAAGACCCAATTATCTCCAAAGACATAAAAGAAAACATACTGGAGAGAAGCCTTATGAATGTAATCAATATGGTAAAGCCTTTTTATTTCCAAGTGATCTGCAATATCATAAAAGAAGACATACTGGAGAGAAACCTTATGAGTGTAATCAATGTCATAAAGCCTTTTCACAACTCAGTCATCTCCAATATCATAAAAGAACACATACTGGAGAGAAACCTTATGAATGTAATCAATGTGATAAAGCCTTTTCACATCAGAGTGGTCTCCAATATCATAAAAGAGCTCATACTGGAGAGAAACCTTATGAATGTAATCAATGTGGTAAAGCCTTTTCACATCAGAGTGGTCTCCAATATCATAAAAGAGCACATACTGGAGAGAAGCCGTACGAATGTAATCAATGTGGTAAAGCCTTTTTACAACAGAATTGTCTCCAAAAGCATAAAAGATCACACAATGGAGAGAAGCCTTACGAATGTAATCAATGTGGTAAAGCCTTTTCACAACCGAGTTCTCTCCAATATCATAAAACAACACATACTGGAGAGAAACCTTATGAATGAAATCAATGTGGTAAAGCCTTTGCAAGACTCAATAATCTCAAAGATCATAAAAGAATACATACCAGAGAGAAGCCTTATGAGTATAATTAATGTGGTAAAGCCTTTCTATGTTACAGTACTCTCCACTAGCATAGAAGAAAGCATACAGCAGATAAACCATAAGAATGTAATAAGTGTGGTAAAACCTAATCAGATGAGAGATGTCTCAAAATATATAAAAGATATAAAAGAAGACATATTGGAAAGAAACCTTATGAATGTAATCAATGTGATAAAAGCCTTTTCCAAAAGTTCTTGTATCCAAAAACACAAAAGAACCTATATTGGAGAAAACTTTACAAATGTAATCAATGTGCTAAAGCCTTTGCATTTCACACTAGTCTTGAAATCATTAAAGATTCCACACTGGAAAGAAACCTCATAAATGTAATCAATATGGCAAAAAGTTTGTACTACTTTGTAGTTTCCATTAGAGTTGGTGGGTGGGTGGAGGGACACCCACATATGAGAAGAGGAAGGGTGTGGGTGGGATGGAGCATTACTGGGAGGGGGAAAACCAGAAAAGGGCATAATATTTGAAAAGTATATAAAGAAAATATCCAATAGAATACATTCAAGAGAGTAGTAACCCTATGAATCTAGTAAATTTCTTAAGCCTTAGCATATGACAGTGATCTCTGCATACATAGAAGAACACATACTGTAGAGAAACTGCATGAATATAATGAATGAGGTAAACCTTTTGCAGGACACAGTCATCTCTGAATACACAAAAGAAAATTCACAGGAAATAATTCTTATGAATGTAATCGATGTCATAAAGTCTTTGCCTATTTCATTCCTCTCTAAATACACTAATTAGCATATAGAGGAGAGAAGCACTGTGAATGTTAGGAATGTAGTAAAGCCTTTGTATGTCACTGTACTCTTCAAATATTTAAAGGAACATGGACTTTAGAGAAGCCTTATGAATGTAATAGATATGAAAAAGCCTATGCATTTCACTGTAGTGTCCAAAGATATGAAAGAACACAAATTGGATAGAAATATTGCGAATATTTCAATATTCATAAGGTGGAAAATCCTTTTCATAAGATGGAAAATCCTTTACATGCCCCAGCAGTCTCTGAATACATAAAAGAACACATACTAGAGATAAACCTTATAAAAATAATCAATGTGGTAAAGCCTTTGTATGTGCTAATCATATTTAAATGCATGAAAGAATTCATAGTAGAAATAAACTATGGTGATTTGAAGAAACTTGACCCTAAGAACTGCCACTGTTAGTAGGTGTGCCTTGGGGGGGCAGATGTTACTATTTTGTAGGAAGTGGTTTTGTAGGAAACGATTTCCTAGGGTGGTGGTCTTTGGAGCTATGGGCTGTAAAAAGCAAATCCTCCTACTAATTGACTGGAAGACAATCTCTTCCTGGCTGCCTTCTCATGAAGATGCAGAACTTTCAACTCCTTCTCTAGCATCATGCTTACCTGCATGCTGCCATACTTCCTGCTAGGATGGTAATGGTCTACCTATTTCAAATGTAAGCCACGTCCAATTAAAAAGTTGATTCCTTTAAATCAGTTACCTTATTCACAGTGTCTATTCTTAGCAACGGAAATTCTATCTGAGACAGAAGTTGTTACCCCAGAATTAAGCATTGCTATGATAGACCTGACCATGGAACATGGTGGGTTTTTAGACTTTTGATTTGTACAGGCATGAAATGGAAGTTAATAGACCATCTCAGTAGGAATATGGAACACATAGGTACTGGGGGTTGATTTGAATTTTGTATATAGATTTTATGGTGATTTACTGAAAAATGTTGCTGTTTTTGCCCTTGTCTGAAGGGTCTTCTTGTGGCTAAGGTAAAGAGGTTTATGTTAATTGAATCGACAAAGGAATTCTCAGAAAGGCCAGCATAGCCTTTATCCATATTTATTCTCAAAATTATTGTTTTGATTAAGCATAGTAATCTTACAAAGACAAATTATAAAATTTAAGGTTCAAAGACAAATGGCTTAGAAAGAAGTTGAATGAAGCTTAATTCTGTTATAAGGATATTACACAGTATTAAAGCAAATGTTCCCTTAGGGCAAGAGTCCATCCAGCTAATATTATAGATTTACAGTTTTAGGAAGGTGAACTGTATCATGTTAGGAATTACTATTTTCTGGTTATTGTTTTCATGTGTATATAAAGAGATAAAAATATGAGTCAAATTGACAAGTAGGGGATTGTGATTATTACTCTGAGTTTTCAATTTCAGATCTAAAAGGAAGTATTTAGGTCCAGGCTTGATGGTACATGCCTTAAATCCCAGGAGATGTGAGTCAAGCAGAATTCTGGTTCAAGTCATCCTTGTAGAGAATAAGTTTTAGGAAAAGAAAGGCTTAGGTGCAGGCGAAGTGTAAAACACCTTTTATTCCAGCATTCAGGAGACAGACCCATGCAGATATTCTGAGTTCAAGGTTAATCGGCTGAGCAAGTTCCAGGACAGCCAAGCTTAGGTAGTGAAGATGTAGAAAAATAGAAAGCTGGTGATGATGTACTAGAAGGGGTCATATTCCAGCCTCAGCAAGCAGCAGAACTCAGCAATTTTGGACATGAGGCACTGTCTTTAGAGGTAGTAATAGAAGGGACTACTGAGACAGTTGAAGTTTGTTAATTGTAGTTAAAATTTTAGTGGTGATGAAGGAGAATCCAGCATTGATGAGGTCAAACATTCTGTTAAGTGATCTTTTTGAGAAGACAAAGAAGCTATGTTCCAGAGATAGCCGAGGTTGTACATAGTGTGCACCTGGACTTGGTCATGTGTGAGAATCACCCAGGAGGTATTAGTTTTGAAGGCATAAAGTTGTCAGGTAGAACAGCTAAGATTGGGCCCCCTGAAAGGAGTGTATGAGAGGAAAGCTGTGAAGGCTCATTGAAGCAGAACCCTGTTTATTGAAGATGTCAGTCCATTGGATGAGCATCAAGAACAGCAACAGCAGTAGAATGGAGTCAACAAGAACCTAGAGTGCTATAGAGGGAAAAGTTGGAAAAGTGACACAATTTCTTTTGAGGAGTACAGAAGATCATGTATGGATCCCAGATTCTGGAATAAGAACCTGTAATATTGAAGTTATCATGGAGAACCCAGGATTTAGAGATGCCAGAGCTGTGGTATATCTGCTCAGATAAACTGCTTTCAAGGAATAAAACCAGCCAAAGAGAAGGAAGTGTGCTCTAGTGAACAAAACAGAAAGGAGTTAGAAAACTGAAGAATGCTTTGACATCAGACATGGACATGCAGAGTTTGGAGGTTGCCCAGCTGGATTTTGGTCTTGCTTAGGTCCAGTATTTCCTCACAGTGACCTTTAGTAATGGTGAAGTATATCCTGTGAATCTGGACACATATGATATTCTTTTTGTTTTTGAAAATATGGGGGATGACATTTAGATTATTGGATGAATCTTAGAAGTTGAACTTTGGACTTTTACCATTTTTGAGACTGCTCTAAAGGATGTGGATTTTGAAGTTGGACCTCATGTGTTTTGCACTATGGTATTTCTAAGAGTGTTCCCCATACATTCATGTATTTGAACAATCATATGATGGGTGCCAGTGAGTGGAATGTGCTAGTTTGGATATATTTGGCCCAGGGAGTAGCACTAGCAGGAATTGTGGCTGTGTTGAAGATATCCACCACAGTGGGAGTGGGCTTGAAGTTCAACCCCATGCCCAAGAGACCCTCCTACTTGCTGCCAAGAAGACAGTCTCTTCTTGGGTCCTTTACATCAAGACGCAGACCTCTCAGCTCCTTCTTCAGCATTGTTTTCTTGTAAGCCAACTATGCTTCCTGCTATAATGAAAATGGAGCCAACCTCTGAAACTTAAGTCAGCCCCAATTAAATGTATGATTTTGTAAGAGTTGCCTTTGTCATGCAATCTTTTCCTAGCAATGGCAATGCTAAGACAGAAACCCTGAGAAAGTATTTAATATGGTAAAGCCTTTGCAGAGTTCTGTAGTCTTCCAGGTCATGTATGAATTAGTACTAGGGAGAAACCTTATTAATGTATTTAGTATGGTGAGGCCTTGGCTCACCTCTGTATCCCTTATCATTATGAAATTATTCATACAGGAGAGAATTGTATGAATGTCAGCAATGTGGCAAAACTTTTATGTAATGGGATCCACTGATATCCAAAACAACTCAAACACCAGGACAATGCAAATGATAAGAATTTATTATATTTATGTTGCTATTGATTAATCAGTGCCACAAAAATATTCTCAGAAGCTTGTCTGCGATACCCACCCCACCTTTAGCCAGAAGGTTCTATAGCTTCCATACTTGAAAAGTACAAACACCAATGCCCAGTTCCATGTTCATTTCCCCACAATCTCCTTTTTTCTGTTCTTAACCTATGTCTTATGACATAGAATATAAGTTTTTTTTGTGTACCCTATCATAGCCATTTGTTCATATATGCTTTGGAAAAGGCATTAAATTTTGAGGAGTAAAACAGGAATAATAAAATTGAGGGTAAAAAACAGTCATTATGTTTTGAAATCAAAATATGAACAATGAAATCTGGCCTGATATTGTTAATTACACAGGTCCATTATGACCTGTGACTTTATCTTATTTTCATATTATGATGAAATGGTGGTTGGTAACAAAAAGTCAGTCCTTAGGAGAAGTTTCTTTTATTTCTTCCCAACATGTGTTTATCATAGTCATCTTTGAATATATAACAGAACACATATTGAAGAGAATTCTTACAAGAGTAATCAATGTGATAAAATCTTTTTACAACACAGTTATCTATGAATACATAAAAGAACACACTCTGGAGAGAAGCACTGTTAATAAGCAATGGGGTAAACATTTGCATGTAACAGTAGTCCTAGAAAAGTTATAAAATATCATGAAACAATGCCATAATGCAGAGAAACTCCATAAACATAGACCGTGTGTTAATGTTGTGCTCTTTCTGGTATCTTTAAACAAGAATAAATTCTTTAGTGTGTAATAAATCTATCAAAGCCTTTTCATATCACAGTAGTCTTTGAGAATATTAAAGAATACCAAAAGTATTCTGTGAGGACAAAGAGTGTGACAATATCTTAGCTAACACATTTACATTGATTTACTCAAGATTATTTAATTTTTTTTAAAAGTGAAAAGCATCAAAAATCTATTCAAATTTTACTTTTTGTTTATTTTTATTGTTTTATTTGAGACAGAAAGAATGCAACAATGGGCAAATAAACTACTGTAAATGAACTTGCCACACATACAGCAAACTTTAATACTTACTTTAAATGTTCCAAAATCCACAAGCACAAGTGGTAATCTCTTGCATTATATTTGAGTGAATATGTTAAATAATTTACTTCTTTTAAGAGTATGATAAAAAATAGTTGAAATAAGACTTTTCTCTTGAAACTGAAGACAACTATGATGTCTAAAGTCTTTATCAACACATTTCCATGACTCAGGGTTTTCTCTTGTGTGAGTTCTTTTTTACTTTCTGGTACCAAAACAATATATGCAAGGGCAGAGACATGGCTGTCCATTAAAGACAAGTTCATCTCCATGTTCAAGGTCAGGATTTTGACAACTTCCTGTAATTCCTCCTAAAAGAAGGTCCAAGGGTTTTAGTCTTTTTCAGAACATACATACACATCCACAAACAAACACACACACAAAAAAACACTGACCATTCATTATTGTAATTCAGGTGTTGAAGAACATAAAGAAAGCCTTACCTACAGGATTTTTCTTCATCACAAATTGTTCACATAATAGAAATCAAGATGTAAGTCTAGAATACAAAAAAACTATCATTATTGGTAGAATAATTTGTGAAGATTGGTAAGTGCTGTCCGGCTACAGGAAATATATCACTTGAGGTGGGCTTGAATGTTTACATTTGTAAACCATTTCTAGTTGCCACTACCTGCTTCATTCTGTAGGTTAAGGATGGGAACACTGAGCTTTCTGGTTTAGATGCCATGTGTGAGACTTGTTGAATTGCCATTTTCATGCTGATCCCATATCCGTTTTGAACTATAAACAAAATAAAGTTTTTAGAAGTTTTCTTAGTACTTTTTTTTAAATATCACAGGAACAGAGAAGGCATTAATGCACATTCATAAAATTTTACACTTGGATGAGTTATTTCCTGTAACTAAAGAGATCTGTAAAATCTAAAAGGCTTACTTTACTGTTTGAATTCATAGGACTTTTGTCCTTAGGAGCTTGAAGTGAAAAAAAAAAATACAGAAGGACACCTTAATAATTGAATAGATTGGCACTGGTCACATTTCTTCTCCAGAATAAATAATCTTGTGTAACTCTCAAGTGAATAGGCTCAAGATTTTACCAAATCCTTTACACTCATAGATTCAATTCTGTCTCTCTCATTGTCCAGCATTGTGAACTGATGTCCAACGTATTAAAGCTAAACTAAACTGTTACATATTTGAAAGTATTAAAATAGTGACTGATTTTATAATTAATTTTCAGTGGTAGCTAAAGTTACAGGGGGGAAGAACAGGACAGAACCCCACAGATTGTGTACAGATATAAATATTTCTAATACATAAGATTGAATCAGAAATCAAATTAATGACTTGCCTAAAATCAGTGATATTATAAAAATCGTCTTTAACAGGTTCATCAAATATCCCAAAGAATAAGTCACACTCACTTCTCAAATCTCCATCATTATCTTCATAATTCTTAATCCTCCAAAAGCAAATGGGTTCAGTCAAACAGCACAAGATGAGAGAAAACTTCAGGAGCAAAAATGAAATCTTGAGGACACACAGCTTCTTCATGTCTGCTAGGAGCTAAGATGGAGCAGTTATGAAATCTGTTTCTTATGCTGACAAACCTCACACACACACTTACACCTATGTATCTGTTTTAAGGCTACTGCTCTCTGGAGATCCACTTAATAATATTTACAGTTCCTTTCCACTCATCCTATGTCATGCTCCCTGGATACATAGGGAAAATTCTGGCCTCAAGCACTTCATCTGAGGTCTGAAAGGTTTTGATCAACATATTTCTGAAAACATGTTTTGGAGATCATGTTTTCTACCCACAGGCACCATGATTTCATTCATATGCATGACAGAAATCCCAAGGGCAATTTTCTCTTGGACAAGTTGGACCAGATCATGAGCACAATGGATGTCATCAGAAATTCCATAGTAAGATAAGACTTGAGAAGTTCATAAATGTTGCATATCATTCAGACTTTGAGTTGAACCATGTGACATTATGTCTATCATTGTTTAGTATAGGGAAAGGGAGTCTCACATGCAACATTGAGCCTGGAGTTGAGCATGCTGTTGTTCACATACTCTTGTATTCTACTCATGTTTACAAAATCTCCTCCAACTTCCTGTAATCCCTGCCCTCTGGAGAACATGCCATTATGCTAAATCCAAAAATGCCTGGAATTTTAAAGATTCAACACCCAACCTGTTCAATATCAGTACATGTGCAGACATTCACTGAGGTACTATGCTGATTTCTTTCGGTTTTTTTTTTTTTTAGTTTTTTGAGACAGGGTTTCTCTGTGTAGCCCTGGCTGTCCTGGAACTCACTCTGTAGACCAGGCTGGCCTCAAACTCAGAAATCCGCCTGTCTCTGCCTCCCAAGTGCTGGGATTATAGGCAAGCGCCACCACTACCCGGCACTATGCTGATTTCTTGTCTGATGATCAGTCCCTGGAAATCAATGTCATTTGATCAAACATTTCTTTGGTTAATGTTTGTTCACACCTCATTAAGAAGTTTGACAACAATTTCATATATTTTGCTCAAATGAAAGAATTTAAAAAAGTGTCATTTATGTGAAAGAATTTTATTGCTAATTTTAGTATAAACCTTGTAGTTTCCATTCATGTTTAGTTGGTATTTGTTTTGAAATAGTGTTGTCTTGGAATACATTGCAACAACACAGATGTATGTCTGTTATCTAATTTATGTAATTTGGTTATATTTCAATGGGAGACACAGATGGAGCATTGAATTTGATTTGTATTTTTTTAAGTACTTTATTACCTTATATTTTTGCCCATAATATCCACACTGAACTAAGTGAAGACTTTAATGTAAGTTTTGGAATGGTTGGTATGACATCAGCTTATAATAAAATCTTGCTATG
>JADRCD010150960.1:0-10629 GCA_019843815.1 Montemys delectorum
AAGCAAAGTGCAGCAAAGGCTCAGCTGAATGGATGTGTGGTGGTTGAGAACAGTAGCAAGACTGAAGTGCGGGTGAGGGAGAAAGGGGGAGACAAGCAGACACATGAATGTGTGCACATGCATGCACACATGGAGAGAAAGGAGAGAGTGAGAAGGCGAGAAAGTGAGAGAGCAAGAGTGAGAACCTTATTGGAGAAAGGACAGCATGGTTTAAATATTGTAAAATGTCAGTCTACACTTACGAACATTTTAGCCCTTTGATCTGCATTCAGCTGCATGTCTATGGGTTGCATCATGGTCATGCCCTGCTAGGTGAGTCTTTGAAGGGGCCTGCTCAGGGAGCATCACTCCAGGTTCCTTCCACAGCCACTTTAACATTTGTTTTCTTCCCAACTTCAACGACACACCAGGCAAACCACAAGAAAAAAAATCATTCCGGGAAGAATGGAGAGAGGATGAGCCAGGGAGACAGAAGGGAGACTCAAGAAGGTAATTTCAATGTTATAAAAAGATAAAAACTAAATAGAAGTGCTCCAGAGGAAAATGGAAAATAATGACAGCATTTTGTGGTAAATATATTTTTATTATGTGATATAGGAAAGAACAGTGATATAAGAAATACATGGACACTCAGTTCCCCTAGTCCACAGCTGTCAACCTTTGGTCATGCCTGCTTCCCATTAAATCTCAGCCCCATTACCCTTCCCAACCCCCTTCGCCTGGCATAGCCTCTCCCTCCTTCATGTTGCTGTGTATGCAAATATCCATAAGCAGTCTGCATATCGATGTGTATGACTTTTCAATAGCTATAAAAGTGCCTTCCTGTGTTTATCCGTCTACAAATTAACTTTCGTCTTCCCACATTATGTTTAAGGGATTTGATCGGTTTGCTGCGTAAAGGTCATCCACTTCAACAGCTAAAGTGCTCTGCGGCCGTAACACAATCTGTCAAATCCTGTGTGAGGTGGGCTGGCTTTTCTATAACAAGGAATGTTGGGTGAAGGCTCCTTCATGCCCTTCCATCCACACCCCTCCATGAGCACCTGCTTTGCAGTCTGTCAGTGAGATCATCACAGGGTCTAAGGATTAGGTTGCTTTTGTCTCCATAGACATCTCTGAACTGTTCTTCGAAGTTGTCCTCCAAATTTATGAAGCCTTTCCATCAGCAAGCTATAACTGTTTCCATTTACCCACGAGCTTGCCAATTTAAGATCACATAGTTTAAAAGTCTGTCATTATCATGAAAATGCCATGAAGCCACTCTCCAAGTTTTATCTCCTACTTGATAAAAGCCAAGTAGGGTGTTATTCTGGTCATCTCCTTATGAATCGTTCCAAGTCTCTCTTCTGTTAAACGTCCATTCATATATTCTGAATTCTTCACAATTTTTATTAACCTGTACAATTAAAGTTTTTCTCTTAGATAATTTCTTGTCAGACACAGGGCTGGAAGCACACTTTCCCTAATTGCTAACCCAGTGGTTCTTAACCTGTGGGTGGTGCTGTTGTAGGAACCTTTCACAGGGGTTGCCTAAGACCAACAGCACACAGATATTACCATAAAAACAAAACCATAGATATTTACATTATGACTCATGACAGCGGAAAACTTACAGTTAGGAAGTAATAGCAAGAATAACTTTATGGTTAGTGGTCACCTCAACCTGAGGGTCTGTATTAAACATGAGGCAGCATTAGGAAGGTTGAGAGCGACTGCTCGAAACAGTTAAGCTTACTCACATTGTATTTCTTTTATCATTTATGAAAAGAAATATTTAGATAAAATATTTGTTTTCATAGTTTGCCATATCTTCTAGGCTCAGTGATCCTAGCCTATCTTAACTGATAATGTTCTCGTGTTTTTCTTTCTAAAAGTTTTATGTTTAGATTTTCAGTTTTTGTTCCTCGAATCGAGTTTTGTGTATGTTGTAGAATGTGGGCGGCTGGTCTGTCTGACACATTATTCCATTCCATTTTAAAAATTAATACTCAGAGTATTGTTCAAGCCTTACCAATACCTTTATAATAAATCTTAATGAAAGGAGGAGGAAATTCTTTCTTGCTCATCCCTTCTGGGCTTAGTGTCTCAGTGTGCTCTCTACTAGGAGTTTGACTTGCATTGCATTGAAATTGCTGACCAGTTTAGAGAATAAGTCACCATACCTCGAGACATGTCTCAAAATGTAAATTCATCTTGATCCACTCCATGACTAATTAATTCCAAATGCTGCCATAGACTAGTTCTGGCTCTAGATGTCAAGTTCACAGAACATCTAGCCATCAATGACACAGGGGTGAAGTCAAGTCTTAGTACAATGTGCACAAGCAAGTGACCAGAGAAGTCCTCAGTGAGTGCATTTGAGCAAGTCCAGGAAAGGAAGACAGGGTGACTGATGTGGAGGAAGGTTGCTGTTATAATTAGTCCTTTTCTTCTTGGACAGGATTTAGACAAGAAGTCAAAAAACGTTCTAGCTGTTTCAGTGAAGAAAATTAATTTACTGGATATCATGGGGAAGCCGAGAAATCATACAAGAAATTGTAAGGCACCCAGGAGTTAGCAACAGGAGGAAGCTGCCATCCTACATAGACAGGATAGAAAATACCCTGCCGCCCTCTCTCCTGACACAGCTACTCCTGTATCACTTATGAAGTTTGCCTTCTGTTATGAAGTAAGAACTTTGCACTAGACAAGTCCATACACTCAGCACTATGACAGTAACTTACCAAGTTTACTTATGAGTTCTATTTTGAGTTCCTGGACACATCGTTCTGGCTATCCTGAGCTACTGGTAAAACTTACACATGTATTGAATACATTTTCAAACTCTACTCCACAAGGCTATGGGTAACCTGAAGATTAGTGAGGCAATGGAGACAGGGAGAGGAGGGAAGGAAAGGAGGAACCTAGAGAATTCTACAGGAAGTCAGAGTACAACACATGGTACTCTTACAGTAAAGTTTTATTACTATAAGTTTTCTCAACTTAGAATATACAACATCAAGAGTGAACCTTAACACTAACTTAGACTTTGGAGGTTAATGTGTTATATAGGTTGAGCAGCTATAACAAATAAACCATTCAGTGGGGAATGTGGATAGTGAGAAGATTCTTGCTGGAGGGTGGGTTCTGTATTCAAGTTGTCCCTTCCTTTACTTCAGTGTAAGGTAACACTGCTCTAAATATTAAAAAAATATATATTTAAAAGTACATTTTAAGATTCACACTTGCATGCATACATTACAGTTTGATAACATCACCAACATCCATTTTGTGTGGTCACCACCATCTACCCCAAGAACTTTTTTATTTTTTTCAAGCTAACTTGTATAACCATTAAACAGTGACTCCCACCCCACCCCACCCCACCCCCGACTCCATTCTCCGTTCCTCAGCCCCAGTAACTACCATTTCCCATCCCATCTCTATGAATCTAAGCATTATGGACTTGTTGTGACAGAATCATACGATAGGCTGTTGCTTTGTAACTGTGTATCTACTTAACACAATTCCCTTGAAGTTCATCTGTGTTGCATGTTATCATATAAGTATTGTATGTACACATATGTGTGTATGTATGTCTGTATGTGTGTGTATCTGAATTAAATTCCATTTTATAAAAACGGAAGACTAGAAGCTACCTCATGATGAATGAGAAAGTCAAGATAATGAAGATGAGACTCCATGCCAAAAGCAAAAAGAGTAGAAAGCCCAAAGAGTGTTAGGACAGGTGAAAAAATGCAGGGGAGCAGAAAGCATCTCAGTAAAAGGAAAGGGCAGGGCTCCTATTGTGGTCCCCTGGTCAGAGAACGTTGAAGTCGTTGCGACATCCTCCACACAGACACCATGGGTCAGCTATGGAGAGGCTTTTATTTTGTCACCCCTCTTTAGATGGGAGTGCTATTCTGAGAAACTGTGCTGAAAACTAAGCTAATGTCAACCTTCCACAGCCCCAGGGGCAGGGACAGCTGTGGGAGACAGTCATGGAAGAGGAGAGTGGTGTTCCAGATGCATGCAAGGCATGACATCTGATGTCAGAAGGCTCATCTTGGACAAAGAAATAAACAGGAGGAGGTGGGTGCCCTGGAGTTGTGGTATCTGGGATCTCTGAGGCTGAGGTCAGTGGGTAGGTGACTCTGAAGCCACCTCTCTGCCCTGAGCTTCTCTGTGGTGCAGGCTGAGAATTGGGGAGGAGGTGAGCACTGCTCGATGCCCTCAGTCCCCCCAGAAGGTATTGAATGCCCAAGGGTTGGAAAGCACAGAAAGGTCCATGTGTCTATCTGACATTGTCATATTTGCTTCCCCAACTTCCCCTGCACACAAGAAATACACTCCAGGTAGGACATCAGCCACTCTATGGTGTGGTATGTAAGTTGGGGAGCCTTGCAGAGTGTGGGAACCTACCCAGCTCACAGACTACAACTACATGTAAACAGAAGAGATATGGAAAGGGGAGAAGCTGCTAAAATGAAGCCAGCTCTGAGGACACTGGAACCGTGTCCTGTATAGGTTCAGTGCCTGCATAAACTATAGGAACCCTGAGAGTGGCATTGCCCCTCCCCCTGCCCTCTGATGAACCTGGAGCGATCCAGTCATTGAGGACACAGAAAGAAGCCATGCTAATGCTTCATCTTTTGATTGCTCTTCATGGTTTTGTATTTTTCTTTCTTACTGTAGTTTCAGTAATTTGGACTTTACCTTTTTTTTTTTTTGAAGCTTTTGTTTTAATCTTTTTTATCTCCCTTTGTGCACTTATCAAGTTTTATTTGTATATGTGTTCATTTGTGTGTAATTATTTTTGAATCTCTTGTCCTTTTAAAAATGTAATTTAGTTGTGTGTGTGTGTGTGCATGTGTATGTGTGTGCGTACATGTGTGTATGAATGTGTGTGTATGTGCGTGTGTGTGTGTGCGCGTGTGCATGTATGGAGCACATGGGGCAGCCAGAGAACAGCTTTGAGGAATCTGTTCTCTCCTTCTATCCTCGTGCTGATGGATCCTGGAATCAAACTCAGGTCACCAGGCTTGCACAGAAAAAATGTCTTTGCCAGTTGAGCCTGCCCTTAGTCTGGCATCCTGTCCCTCCCTTTTCCTCTGCATAACACTCATTTCCACTGTTCTTTCCCTTCCTTTGGTTCCCCCTCTTCCTTTATTACATTTGTTTGCTATTTCTTCAGTAAGTATAAATTTATCTTCATAACACACTCTTAAGTATATTTGCCACTTTCTATGGTGTGACCATATATCATGGGCCACATGATCAATGTGTAGGGTGTCAGTGAACTTTGTGAATATATTTCTGTGTCTTGTTTGGCATGGTACTGTTGCTGGCCCTGTTGAGGGGGCTCAGCCTTCCCCAGTCAGACATTCTCAGCACTTGGAGATAAAGGAAAAACTCTTTAATTAGTACGCAGCTGTAGCCTGTAGCTATTGCTTTACGAGGCCTACCTCTGACCAGAAACATTCCAAAGCTTATATAGCTTATATAGGGACAGACACTGCCATAATCTTGTCGGCGAGACTAGTGAACTTTCTAGGGTGGTCTTTTTATTTCCTTCCCAAAGGTTATTTTCCCCAGACCCGAGCAAGTTTTGCAGAAGCGGAAATGAGTAGGTTTCTAGCTAAGACAGTTTGAGCTTCAACAGACAGAGCTCACTGTCTAAGTGGATAGTGGTGGTGGTTGTTTCTCAAGGGAGAACAGCAGAAGTGACCATTTTCAGGAAGGTGGAAGGGGCAGTGGGTTTATAGAAGCATAGGTCAGCAGTTCAGCTTAACTCTATTGCCTTAGTTCTGAAACATGTTCTTACTCAGTTTTCTTATTCCTGTATTATCTGACATTCTCTAAGTGAGCATTTTAATCATAGTCACTTAACGCAAAAGCTTGTCATTTTTCATTGTCTCCTTCAGTACAACTGTTTGTTTTCTCCTCTCTGAGCATTACTAAAGATTGAGCCCTGAAGAGTAGTCTGCCCAGGATCTAGACCTTTGACTCTCTACCCTCTGATGCTGTGATCCCTTCGTGTATTTCCTCATGTTGTGGTGCCCTCACCACTGCCATAAAATTATTTTTGTTTCTATAGCTGTAATTTTGCTACTGTTATGAAGCATAATGTAAATATATGATATGCAGGATATTTGATATTGACCCTGTGAAAAGGTCTTTCAACTGCCAAAGGTCATGACCCGCAGGTTGAGAACTGCTAATACTGAAGATCTTCAAAACATAAACAGGTATCCAAAATTCAGATGTGTAAGTGACAGCACAAAAGCACATGCTCACACAACCACAAAAAAAACAAGGCAATGTGATTCTTCTCAAAGATGTGACTTTTCAACTCAACTACTAGACTCAAAGATATAAAATGTGCAATTCCAGCTGAGAATTGTGTTAAAATGATCAATAAATTTGAGTAGGCTATGGCCAACAGATGGAGCACAGAAATTATTTCATTGCCTGGGGAAGAAAGTCAGCAAATAGATGAAAAAGTCAAAATATGGAGGAATCCAGGGGGAAAATTCAGGAGGAAACAGAGTTTTCTGACAGAAAAATCATAGAAATATTGGAAATGAAAAACTCAGTGAATCAAACAAAGACGCACAGTGAAAACATCAACAATGGGCCAAACAGACAAAAGAATACAGGAGTAGAGAACAAGGATGACGTGATACCACATTCAAACATCAATAAAGAAAATGAAGAACAGACAAGCAAGACTGCAACTTTCAACAATCCTGGGGCACAATCAAGAGAGCAAATCTAAGAATTCATGGTGAAGAAGAAACTGGGATAAAAATTAATGTTGTAAAAAATATATATATTCAACAAAATCATAGCAGAAAATCCCCAAATCTAAAGAAAGGAATAGACATTCAAGTGCAAGAGGAATTTAAAAGATAAACATCCAGAGAAGAATTTCTCAGCCACAAATTATAGTGAAGATAAAAACAACAACAACACAATAAAAACTGCAAAGAAACCATATTAGAAGCTGTAATGGAAAAAGAATAACTTGCTTACAGAGGGAAACATCAGAATAGCAAAAGGACCATAAGAAAAAGACTCAAAATCCAGGAAAAGAGAAGTTAGATATTTTGTTTTTAAGATAGGGTTTAAATGTATAGCGGAGGCTGGCCTGAAACTTGAAAGTAGACCATGACGGCCTTGAACTCACATAGGTCTACCTGCCTTTGCTTCCTGAATGCTGGGAATAAAGATGTATGCCACCATGCCTAGCTAGAATGTTAGATTTTAATCTATCACAGCAAATAACTACCAACTGAAATTGCTATATCCAGAAAAAAAAATGCCTTTGAAAATTATCCCCACAAAATTAGGAGATTTCAAGGCAAGCACACACTAAAAATATACATGCCCACTAAGCCTGCACAGATGGGGATACTTAGGGAATCTTAAGCACTGAGGAGAAAAAGAGACAATCAGCAGTTACATGAGCAAAGGAAATAAGAAAGAGTCTGTGTCCCACGAGGTAAACCAAGTCTTCTGAAAAGAGAAGAATAAACAGTAATCCAAGCAGCCTGAAAATGCAGTAACAACATTACAGAAATTAGCAAGCCTCTTTCAGTGCTAACAGGAAATATGTAAATGGTTCCAATTACCCAATTAAAAGTCACAGTCTAGCTAGTTGGATTTATAAACAAGGACCAACTATCAATTTTTATTAAGAAACACACCTCACTGGCAAAGGTACCCCTAGACTGAGACTCAAGAGTGGAAGCGAATTCACTGAGGAGAGGAAAGGCAAAAGACACGCCAGTGTAGCTTTTTTCATAACTGATTAAAAAAAAAAGGCATCAATCAACTCAAAAACACAACAGAAGAGATAAAGACGTCACATGTTAATAAAAGGAAGACCACATCCCAGTCATAAACACATTTATATTGAATGTTAGGATTCTCTGCTTTACAAAATAATATATAAGGTCATCCATATTAGAAATATGAGTAGACTAGAACATCATGGTGTTAAGTGAGACAAGTATGCTTACCATCATAAGCAGAATCTAGGTTTAAATACATGCATATGATATAAAACTTAAAAGTATTTTAAGATTGAGGAAGGAGTATAGAGAGCAGGGGGAACATATTTATATATTTATACACGTGTGCATATACATATATGTCTTGAAAGCTGTAGTGAACAATTTGGGAATGAAGAAGAGTGTGGGAGATTAATGGGAGGATGAGTTTGGGAAGTCAACAATGATACGTATATCATAATACACAACATTATTTTATACATTACCCCAAATACTAAATTAAAAACTCTATTTATAAAACATTCCATTGTATTACTGGGCCGGTTAGTTTTAAATGCCAATTTGCCACAACCTAGAATCACTTGGGGGAAAGATTCTCAATTGAGGAATTATCTAGAATAGGCTGGCCTGTTGGGCATGTTTGTGTGTCTTCATTGTCAATTAGAGTAGGAAAATCCATCCTGAATAGGCAACCCTTTTTCATGGTCTGGACCCTGAACTGTGTGAATGTGAAGAAAGATAGCTGAGCAGGAGTAGCAAGCAAGCCACCCATCCACCCAACCAGACAGCCAGGCAGCAAGCAAGCAAGAAAGCAAACATGTAAGCATGCATACACGCTTACTTCTCTGCTCTGGACTGTGGATGTATTATGACTATCTGCTTGGCTGACTACCTTGAGTTCCCCTCCGTGATGGACTGGTACCTGGATTGTAACCTAAAATGAACTGTTTCTTCCTTGATGTTGATTTTGGTTGGGGTATTTTGTCTCAGCAACAGGGGCGAGTCTGGAACCTGTACCTACCACGTGTGTCCTTCCATTCATGTACAGCTCTCATGTTTGGCTTCGTAAAGAATGCTGCTGTGAACGTGTTTGCAAACCTACTTGAATTTCTGCCTTAGATGTTTTAGGCACATCTCACTAGGAGCAGAATTACTGGGTTATGGTAGCTCTGTTTTGAATTTTCTAAGAAATTATCATTATTTCTTTTTAAAAATATAATCCATACATTGGAACCTTCTGCTTTTTGGCTTGGTTTAGTTGCTTTCTTTTTGGTTTTGAGACAGGATCTCCTTGTGCAGCCCGGGCTGACCTCAGGCTGACAATCCTCATGTCTCTGCCTCTGGAGTACAATCTTCTAAAAGCAAAATAGAGCTTAATTTAGTTGTAAAAGCTTAGCTGTGAATGAGAACGAGGGGACCTTTGGTTTCAGCTTACTGGAAGCTGTTCTGCAGAAAAGTAGCCTCAACAGTGAGAGGCAAACAAACACATGACTCCATTTCCAAACAACACAAATCCAATTAGGTCTCCACTAATCTGCAAGCAATGACTTTACATCATCTCAAGGAAGATGATCCATCTGAACCTGGAGAAATGCTCCCTTTTAGGGGAGGACAAGGCTTCAACTTGGAAAGGTGGTACTTCCCAGTGGTCTGGTTACATAATGCCTGGAAAAAGCAAACAAAACAAAACAATGCTCAGTGGAAAAGTCCTGCAGCCTTTGTCATCCCAGCCATCTCCAGGCTCCTGAAGCCTGGGCTTTGTAGAAACAGAGAGTGAATATAAGTTAGCACAGAATTCTCCAGTAACTACCATCATAATTAGTAGGAGCTGAGGTCTGGAAATGTAGCTCAGCAGAGCAGAGCTTGGCATGTGTAAGGCCCTTGATGTGTCCATCGTACCCCTCTGCCCCTAAAAATGCGAGAACAAAAAGAGATGGTTAAACAAATATGAAGGCTGGACTTTTATACATTGAATAAAAAATAATTACATCCCTTTCTTCCCTTTAGCCTCTCCCGAGTCCCCTCCTTCCCCTCCTTCTATGCCCCCCACTCTCAAATTGATAACCTCTTTTCCAATTATTATTGTTACATACACACACATGAAAAAGACTTGTTGCAGGGACTGTAAGAATGGAAGGGTAAGTGCTTGGGTTTCAGTATAACTAGTGATGAGTAGCCACATGAAGCAAGGGATGATGGATGAGAAGACAAGTATTCTACAGTCTGCAGAACCCACTCTGCCCAAACAGGCAGGCAAGAGATGAGTTGAAGCCACTGTAGAAGACAAATGATGGACAAAAGAATGTGAAAACAAAATTGTGTTGAGGGTGCTAATCAGAACCCAGAGAAGACTAAGCACAGGGGGAGTCTGTAGACATTTTTCTGAATGATCATGAATTGGTCTTGACACCATTGGAAAATACATCAACATGTCGTTTGGGGACCTTATAAAAGAGTGAATCCTCCAAGAGTCTAGAACTGAGATTCTCTACCTCAGCACTATTGATATTTAAAAAAATAAAAAAAAAGATCTATTTATTTATTTTATGTACATGGTATACCATTGCTCTCTTCAGACACACCAGAAGAAGGCATCAGATCACATTACAGATGGTTGTGAGCTACCATGTGGTTGCTGGGAATTGAACTCAGGACCTTTGGAAGAGCAGTCAGTGCTCTTAACCGCTGAGCCATCTCTCCAGCCCACATTTTAAGACTCAGTTTTCTGATTTGGGAAAATGCTCCCATACGTAGGTGCTTAGCAACATTCCCAGAGTTGACCTGTCTTAGCCAGGGTTTTTATTTCTGCACAAACATCATGACCAAGAAGCAAGTTGGGGAGGAAAGGGTTTAT
>JADRCD010150986.1:0-11259 GCA_019843815.1 Montemys delectorum
TTTGGATACAGACTTCCTGCTATGGTCAAAGCTATTTGACTTGAGTGAGTGACTTTATTCTCAGCCCACAGAGAACAGGTTACATTCATTTAAGAAATGGTGTGTGTATTAAGATGGTCTATCCATAAAGTCATTCACCAACTGTTTCAATGAACAATGGTTCTGCTTGGAGGGTGGCACGGACATTGGGTGAGGGTAATTTGGTTCATTAGCTATGGAAAAGCATTCATCTCAAAGAAAGAGCAACTTACAAAGTCCTCTTCTTCAAACTTGATACAAGAGTTACAAACGTCAGGCAAAGCATTCAGTCTCACTCTTTGTTGTTCTCTTACAAGCAACCTCCCTAATTACTGATCTATGTTTCCTTTGGGTATATAAATACTTTTGAAATATATAAGCTGTTCTGAAAACCATAGTATAGTATAAAGGCATGAAATAAACAATACTACTAATAGAGAGGCTGAGATAGTAGAAACAAGATTTCAAGACCCTTATGTTGTACGCAGCAAGACACTGTCACAAACAAGCTGAAAGTGTATATAGATTATACAATGTTGGACCTATTTCTCCAATTACCAAATTAGAGAGACCATTGGATGACAACCAACAAATTTCTAATTCCTCATACTATTGGATTTCAATCGATTAGGATACATTGGTAATAGTAATTTTCATGTTAAGATATTAAGAAAAAGTAATTGTCACTTCCTGTTGTTTTTGTTGTAAGAGGTGGAATTAGGTTTGTGTAGATTTGTTGAAAGATTACCTTCTTGCTTCTTCTGGGGTGTAGTTTTGCTCCTTATGTTGGTGTTTTCCATCTATTATCCTTTGTAGGGCTGGATTTGTGGAAAGATACTGTGTAAATTTTGTTTTGTCATGGAATATCTTGTTTTCTCCATCTATGGTAATTGAGAGTTTTGCTGGATATAGTAGCCTGGGCTGGCATTTGTGATCTTGTAGGGTCTGTATGACATCTGCCCAGGACCTTCTAGCTTTCATAGTCTCTGGTGAGAAGTCTGGTGTAATTCTGATAGGCCTGCCTTTATGTTACTTGACCTTTTCCCCTTACTGCTTTTAAAATTCTTTCTTTGTTTAGTGCATTTGGTGTTTTTATTATTATGTGTTGGGAGGAATGTCTTTTCTGGTCCAGTCTATTTGGGGTTCTGTAGGCTTCTTGTATGTTCATGGGCATCTCTTTCTTTAGGTTAGGAAAGTTTTCTTCTAGAATTTTGTTGAAGATATTTGCTGGCCCATTACATTGGGAATCTTCACTCTTTTCTATACCTATTATCCTTAGGTTTGGTCTTCTCATTGAGTCCTGGATTTCCTGGATGTTTTAGGTTAGGAGCTTTTTGCTTTTTGCATTTTCTTTGACTGTTGTGTCAATGTTTTCTATGGTGTCTTCTGTCCCTGAGATTCTCTCTTCTATCTCTTGTATTCTGTTGGTGATGTTTGCATCTATGATTCCTGATTTCTTTCCTAGGTTTTGTATGGCCAGAGTTGTCTCTCTCTCTGTTTTCTTTATCATTTCTATTTCCATTTTTAGATTCTGGATGGTTTTGCTCATTTCCTTCACCTGTTTGATTGTGTTTTCCTGAAGATCTTTAAGGGATTTTTGTGTGTCCTCTTGAAGGGCTTCTAGCTGTTTATCTGTGTTCTCTTGTATTTCTTTGAGGGTGCTATTTATGTCTTTCTTAAAGTCCTGTATCATCACATGAGAAGTGATTTTATATCTGAATCTTGCTTTTCTGGTGTAATGGTGTGTCCAGGACTTGTTATGGTGGGAGAATTAGGTTCTTATGATGCCAAGTGACCTTGGTTTGTGTTATTTTCTTACGCTTGCCCCCCACCATCTGGATATCTCTAGTGCTACCTGCCCTTGCTAAATCTGACTGGAGCCTGTCCTTCCTGTGATCCTGGTTGTGTCAGAACTCCTCAGAGTCAAGCTGTCTGTGATCCTGTGAATTTGGGATCCTGTGATCCTGGGCTTGTTAGGTCACCTGGGAGTGGAGCTTCCTCTGGGTGTTGTGGGACTGGCTGCAGAGCTTGCGCCCAAGGTCTACTCTGGACACCACCCCAGACAGACCGGAAGGAACTCAAGGCACTGGGGCTGGTGGAGTTCCTGTATGCCTGGTCCTGCTGGTCCCAGTTACTCCCAGTGTTGAGACAGATGTTGGTTTCTCTTCACCTCTGATCCTGGGTGTGTCAGAACGCCTGGCAGTGGAGCTTCCTCTGGGAGACATTTTCTTAAGGAGAAGTGCTGAGAAGTCTGGCATGAGTTAGATGACCCAGAAGGGAGTCAGATACAAAAAGGAGAAAGTGTGTTTTCAGTGGAGGAGACGGTGTATAGTAGAATACTTCTTGAGCAGGGCACACATAGCACATTGCCTGAGGCTGCATGTAGCTACAGTAAAGGGAAAGGCATGTGGATGGCCAGATGGCCAGAGGCCAGGTCATCCTGATCCATGATGGGATGCGAGCATCAAGAAGACAGTCATCTTTTCTAGCTCACTTCTATGGGGGTAGTATCTGAACAACTGCTTAGTATATGGGAAGCACGCTCCTTTCTTTCTTTTTTAAAATGATTTATTTATTTATTTATTTATTTATTTATTTAATGTATATGGGTACACTGGCTGTACTAATGGTTGTGAGCCATCATGTGGTTGCTGGGAATAAAGGTTTCTCACTTCGGTCGACCTGTTTGCTCTGGTCAACCCCGATTGCTCAGGCCTAAAGATTTATTTATTATTATATCTAAGTACACTGTAGCTGTCTTCAGACACACCAGAAGAGGGCGTCAGATCTCGTTGTGGATGATTGTGAGCCACCATGTGGTTGCTGAGATTTGAACTCAGGACCTTAGGAAGACCAATCAGTGCTCTTAACCACTGAGCCATCTCTCCAGCCCCGACAAATAGTTTCTATTCTAACTTTAGTTCATAGATTGATGGAGCCTGTGAAAAGCACCAACATGGATGATTTGTATTATGAAAATCAAATGTAAGAACATACACGCAAGTGCTTTGTAATGTAGAAACTTCTGGAAGCCATGAGAAAGTGACACAGTTGTTACCTGTGTGCATCAGAAGGCCATTAGCTCTCTTGCTAAGTGATGTCATCCATAAAAGTTCTTGTCATCACCCCTACCCAAGACTCTATCCCCACTAAACTGAATTCATTATTCGTTTTCCCTACCAATGCTGGGCAAACTGCACTCTGTTTTGTCTTCATGAATTATTTACCCCTTTAAGGCATTTCATGTAAGCGGAGTTCTGCAATAATATTTCTCCAGAAATAAGCAATTTCTTTGCAGACTTCCTTTCTTCATATCTGCACCTCTAACCCATACTCACACAGACTTTATTTCCCTCTTCTTTGTATTTTTGCACTCCAGTCTCCATCCCTACACCCGGCTCACCTCAGTGACACACTCTCTCATATCTGCACTCACTGTGTTACCTGAGTTATGCTGTGCTTGGCAGTGTGGCTGGGGTATTGTCTGCTAGAGAATAGCAGCTTAGCAGTGGAGGTTTGTCAGTGGGTTATGTAGGTTTTAAAACACAGTTAATTGGAAAAGATTTTCCACTGGTGCTCCTTGAGGGTCTCTTCAGACCTCTCTAGTTTGACTCTACACCACCGTTCTCTCCTTGGTGAAAAACTACCTGCCAGTGACACACCGTGTTGTTTACCTTCCCTTCGCAGGTACAAGCCTGCTCCTCAATAGTTGAATCTTCTCTGATGCATTTTCTCATGTTTTTCAAGTTGAAACTTGCAAATGTGTGGTGGACGTTCTCCCTGTTCGTCAGAGCTGCTGCTGTTTTCTGAACTTGGGAAAACCGTATTCTTCGTTTGTGCTCTATTTCTTAGAAAGATGAGCTCCCAGTGATCATATTTCCAATACATGCATTTCCATTTGTCTTTTTAGCAAGAGAAGATTTATTTCCCCTCCAGGGATTTGTCTCAATCACTCAGAATTATGTTTCTTTTGGAAATTTCTGGTTTCAACCAACCACATTACATTTCTAGACTGACAAGGGTTTTCTTCTCTCTCTTGTTCCCCTTCTAGCTTGGGAAGCTTACAGAAACATCCATCTGTATTCAAAAAAGAAAAAGATATTCCCTCCACATTCCCTTTTCTTTTTTTGTACATGCTCAGCTTATGCAACCACTAACTTACATGCCCCAGGCTTGGATTGAAGTTTCTTAATACAGCTTCATAGGGTAACTAAATGGTAGCCAGGAGCTTGATCTATAGAAGTTAATATCTTTTCCTTTCTTTCTTTCTTTCTTTCTTTCTTTCTTTCTTTCTTTCTTTCTTTCTTTCTTTCTTTCTTTCCTTCCTTCCTTCCTTCCTTCCTTTCTTTCTTTCTTTCTTTCTTTCTTTCTTTCTTTCTTTCTTTTTTTCTTGTTTTTCTTTTTTTGGTTTTTCAAGACAGGGTTTCTCTGTATAGCCCTGGCTGTCCTGGAACTCACTCTGTAGACCAGGCTGGCCTCAAACTCAGAAATCTGCCTGCTTCTGCCTCCCAAATGCTAGGATTAAAGACATGTGCCACCACAGCCCAGCTTAGAAGTTAATTTCTATTCAGTTCTCTGTGAAAAAAAAAAAAAAAAAAAAAGAAAAAAGAAAAACAAAAACAAAAAGGAAAAAAAAAGACCATTGTATTTTGTTAAGTGCTAAGTTTTACCTGTTTAACAAGTACTGAGTTCTGGTTGGACAAGAACTTAACAGGCTGAAGGCCAAGTGCTAAGTTCTAGAGACACTATGGTGAAGGCGTTTATGATACCTTGGTGGAATCCAGGAGTAGATGCAGAGAAGGCAGATGTATAACCCAGCACACAACAGAATGGTAAGCTCCAAAGTCTGCAGAGGCAAGCAGCAGTGTTAGCGACAGTGACACAGCCATGACATGTGTGCCATTCCCACAGGTGCTGCTACCCTTTCAGCTTTATGACAATCCTGGCGTGTTCGTACTTACTATCGTCTCCTACAGACAAGCAATCTGAGGCCCAGAAACACTAAGCAATTTGTCTAGAGTGCCACAGCTGATCAGTGGCAAAAGAGGCAAATAGGGCTGCCTGATGCCAGTGCAGGGACATTGAGAAGACCTTTGTGAAGGTGACAGAAGAGATTAGGGTTTCCAGGGAAAGGGTTCTAAGGAAGCCCTTCTAGACAGCATGGATGATAGGTGAACGCAAGCAAAGGGAACGAGCAAGTTATGATTAAGGTGTTGAAAGGGAGAAAGGTATGAAGCCTCAGCTGTAGGGACTTCTTACTGCAGATGGTGAAGGGCAAGACAGGCTAATCAGAGGCATTCCACTTTGTCTAGAGGTGAGCAGGAAGACATTATAAGATGGTGAGAGCTCACCAAGGAGCAAAGCTGAGAGTGGACTGGTGGGAGATGAGAGGGGACATGGGGAGTTAGGTGGTTGCTGGGGGATTCAGGTGAGACACACTAAGCTTTAAGGCTAATGGCAGTGAATGGAGAGAGGGAAAGCCATGGGACTGCTAGGAGGCAGAGTCCATAGTGTGTCCTACACTCACGGCATGTAAAAAGGGGCAGGAGAAGCTCTCCCCTGGGTAGCACTGTGGTCCTCAGGGAAACAAGGCAGTAGAACAGAGCTACTGTGAAGGGTGAGATGGATTCAGTGGTATAGGTGTGTTGAATTAAATATTTAATTAATAAGTCCCAGGGTCAGATTACTATTACATGCGTCAGTGGTTTACATTCCCAAATGAAAGACATGGGAGGTCATAAGAGGAGGATTAGTAGAAAAGATACAGGTAGATAAATTTTAGAGACAAATGTTCGAAGAGCAATAAGGAGCAAGTGACAGGAAGAGAGAGAAGACAGGAGACATGAGAAACTCTATTACTATCCTAGAGGAGTGAGGAGAGAAGGGGAAGGAGATGGAGTCAAGAGAAAAAAATGGTTAATAGACTGTCTATTAGTTGATGGGATGGAGAATACAAAGGATAATGGATAAAGGATAAGGGTCAGTCACTTCTCTATGGGCAGGATGTATGGAGTTGTAGTAAGTTTGTTGTCTGAAAATTGCAAGCTGTATTTAAGGATGGTGTTTGGTTTCTCTGTAACAGAGACACTGGGACCTTTTGATGAGACAGCAATGGACAGTAAAGGGAGATTGTTCCTCTAAAGCTTTCAGGATAGTTCAATGGGTACAAACCAGAGAGGGGCAACAGAGGAAAGAAGAGGACGGAGGATGGAGTGCGGCCTGCTGAAGCTGGAAGCCACAGGCTCCTCTCCACACCAGTGTTCAGAGCCATGTGTTTTTCTATGCCGTGGGCTCAAGTTGAGAAACATGGATGTGTGACTCCAATCCAAGGCTGGGAGTATTTGGTGGAAGAATGGCAGAAAGGAAGTGGTATTGGCAGGGAAGAGAAGAGGTTGGCAGGGAAATGGCTAAACCAGTAAGTCTTGGTCTTAAACTGGCTGTAGGAAGACACGAGGCAGAAATCTGGGGACAGTGTTGGTGGCAAAAATCTGGGGACAGCTTAAATTTGATGTTTCAAAGGCAGAGCGTTTTATAGGAGAGGAAATCCACTGGAGGGGCAAAGGAGCTAGGGAACCAGAACTGAGTTAAGGGCGTACTGGGATGGTTCAGAAGGAGTCAATGCATCTGGAGGGCCAGGAGACTGCTGGCATAGTCATGGCTATGGCTTCAAGACAAATAGCATTCGAATTTGAAATTAGGCTATGTGGTAAAGGGAAGTAGAAGTCTCTTTTTTAAATTTTAAAGCTTTATTTATTTATTATTCATTTATCATAAGATAAATGATAGAAAGACAAAAGGAAGGAAGGGAGGGTAGATGTGCTCTCACACATGCACACATGCCATTTATGATAGGTATGTGGAGATCAGAGAATAATTTCAGGAAATCATTCTTTTTTTTATTAGATATTTTCTTTATTTACATGTCAAATGATTTCTCCTTTCCCAGTTTCCCCTCCAACAAACAAACAAACAAACGAAAACAATAAGAACAAACCCCTGTTGCCTCCCTCCTCCCCATGCTTGCCACCCCACCTTCTCCCACTTATTGGCCCTGGCATTCCCCTACACTGGGGCACAGAACCTCCACAGGGCCAAGGGCCTCTCCTCCCATTGATGATCAAATTTGCAATCCTCTAACTATACACATGCTGCCAGAACAATCAGTCCCACCATGAATAGTCCTTGGTTGGTGGTTGAGTCCCTGGGAGCTCTGAGGGTACTAGTTAGTTCATATTGTTGTTCGTCCTAAGGAGCTGCAAACCCTTCAGCTACTTTGGTCCTTTCTCTAGCTCCTCCATTGGGGACCATGTACTCAGTTCAATGGATGACTGTGAGCTTCTACATCTGTATTAGTCAGGTATTGTCAGAGCCTCTCAGGAGATAGCTAGATTTAGGCTGGCTTGTCCTTCCTTCAGTCTCTGCTCCATAGTTAATCTCTGCAACTCCTTCTGTGGGTATTTGATTCCCCCTTTTAAGAAGGAATGAAATGTTCACCTTTTGGTCTTCCTTCTTCTTAAGGTTATTGTGGTTTGTGGGTTGTTCTTCCTGTATTTTGAACTTCTGGGCTAATAACCACTTATCACAGAGTGCATACCATGTGTGTTCTTTTGTGATTGTGTTACCAGACTCAGGATGATATGCTCCAGATCCATCCATTTCCCTAAGAATTTAATAAATTCATTGTTTTTAATAGCTGAGTAGTACTCCATTGTGTAGATGTACCAAAATTTCTGTATCCATTCCTCTGTTGAGGGGCATCTAGGTTGTTTCCAGTTTCTGGCTATTATAAATAAGGCTGCTATGAACATGGTGGAGCATGTGTCCTTATTACATGTTGGAGCATCTTCTGGGTATATGCCTAGGAGTGGTATAGCTGGGTCCTCCGGTAGAACTATGTCCAATTTCCGGAGGAACCACCACACTGATTTCCAGAGTGGTTGTACCAGTTTGCAATCCCACCAGCAATGAAGGAGTGTTCCTCTTTCTCCACAACCTCTCCAGCATGTGCTGTCACCTGAGTCTTTTATCCTAGCCAATCTGACTGGTGTGAGGTGGAATCTCAGAGTTGTTTTGATTTGCATTTCCCTGATGACTAAGGATGTTGAACATTTCTTTAGGTGTTTCTCAGCCATTTGGTGTTCATCAGTAGAGAATTCTTTGTTTAGCTCTGTACCTCAGGGAATCATCCTTTACTTTCTGGGTTTTGGTTATTAAACTCAGATCATCTAGTGTAACAGTAACTGCTTTTACCCATTGAGCCATCTCACTGGTTTTTGTTCTTTGCCACTTTCTTTCTTTTGTATGTATTTTCTGAGTGCATATCCATTGCACATAGTGATAAGTTTCATAAAGACACATTCATACAAGCATATTATGTACTTTGATCATATGCATCCTCTCCTTTCTCCATGTGCTTGCCATTCCCATTAATTCCTATTAATTTCCCCAAACAATCCCACTTCTATTTTCATGTCATATTTACTTATACAATGTGCTGGTTAATTTTAACTGTCAACTTGACATCACCCACAATTAGGAAGGATGAGAGTCTTAATAAGGCATAATCTACATCACAATAACCTGTGGTCCTGTCTGTGGAGGTGTTTTGATTGTTAATTGATATAGGAAGACCTAGCCCATTGTGGGTGGCACCATTCCCTAGGCATGGGATCTGAACAATAGATGAAAGATAGCTGAGAACGTAGCAAACAACTAAGAAAATAGGGTTGAGTGCATTTATTTCATTATGCTTATGACTATGGATGTGATGTGATTAGCTACTCAAATTCCTGACTTGACTTCCTTGAATGATGAGTTGTAACCTGGAATTTTAAGTTAGATAAATTCTTTCTTCCATAAACTGCTTTCTATCAAGATATTTGATCACAGCAACAGAAATGATACTACAACATGATATTATATGTATATCATAATATATGTTATAATATATAATATATTATCTAATGTATATATAATAGATCCCTACTATCTAAAATAAACATATAACACAATAAAAATTATAATATTGGATATATATTAATGGAGAGAGAATTCACAAGTGAGAGAATGCATGATATATGTCTTTGAGTCTGACATGTTAGTCTGCCTACACAGAGAAACCGTGTCTCACAAAACAACATCAAAAAGACAGCAAACACACAACAACAACAACAACAAAACAGCTGTTGTGGAAAGTGATGCAACAGACATGGAGTTTCGTGTGTGCTTCTGTGATACCACACTGGGATGTGTATCTGAAGAATCCTAAGCTAACACACCAGACACTTCTTTTTCTGACAGCAGTTGCTATTTTGTTTGATATGATAATTACCAATTATATATACATGCTAATGTAAGATCCATGAATGAGAGAATGCATGATATATGTCTCTGAGTCTGATTCACTTTGCTTGGTATGATAATTTCCAATTGTGTTCATTTTTTGCAAACGGCTGATGAGAACTCTGTTGTGAGCATGTATGTCACATTTTCTGTATCCATTCATCTAATGGGCATAGGCTGATCCTGTAACTTGGCTGTTGTGAGCTTGAGTGGTGGTGGCACATGCCTTTAATCCCAGCACTTGAGAGGCAGAGGCAGGTGGATCTCTGAGTTCAAAGCCAGCCTGGTCTACAGAATGAATCTTAGGATAGCCAGGGCTACACAGAGAAACCGTGTCTCACAAAACAACATAAAAAAGACAACAAACAAACAAACAACAACAACAAAACAGCTGTTGTGGAAAGTGATGTAACAGACATGGAGTTTCGTGTGTGCTTCTGTGATACCACACTGGGATGTGAATCTGAAGAATCCTAAGCTAACACACCAGACACTTCTTTTTCTGACAGCAGTTGCTAGAAAATGAAATGGGGCTGCAGAGTCAAACCTAAGGATTTGTTTCTCCAGACTGGTTATTCTCATGTTATTCCCAAATGATTTCTGAGCAGGAATAAAACCTTGTCAGTTTCCATTCCTAGAAGAAAAGGATTTTTTTTTTAGATCAGATATGCAGATAAAATATAATGTTCAAAGATCCTATAAGAGGTAGAGATGGTAGCTGGGCTCTTTGCAGGCTCGAAGGAATTCTGCAGTGGAATGGTAGATATACATAGTGGTCTTTGCTTTACATTTCTGAAAGGCTACACAGAATAGTTTTCTTTAAAGAGTGGTAATTTGAATTGTTTTAAGATTGTGGTAAGGTAGGAGACCTTATATTTTATTTTACACTCTTATATAAGTACATTATTTTTATATTTCATATATTTTATAGAATAAATTTTACTACTTTTATTCAGGTTGAGTATTCCTTTTTTAAAATTATATATTTCTTTATTTACCTTTAAAATGTTCTCCCCTTTCCTGGTTTCCCCTCCGAAATATCCCCTATTCCCTTCCCCCTCCCCCTGCTCACCAACCCACCCTTTCCCGCTTCCTGGCCCTGGCATTCCCTTACACTTTGGCCTTTACAGGACCAAGGGCCTCTCTTCCCATTGATGACCAACTAGGCCATCCTCTGCTACATAGGCAGCTAGAGTCCTGAGTCTCACTATGTGTACTCTTTGGTTGGTGGTTTAGTCCCCAGGAGCTCTTGGGGGTACTAGTTAGTTCATATTGTTGTTCTTCCTATGGGACTGCAAACCCCTTCAGCTCCTTGGTCCTTTCTCTAGCTTTTTCATTGGGGACCCTGTGCTCAGTCCAATGGATGGCTGTGAGCATCCACTTCTGTATTTGTCAGGCACTGACAGAGCCTTTCAGGAGACAGTTATATCAGGCTCCTGTCAGCAAACACTTATTGACATCCACAATAGTGTCTGGGTTTGATGACTGTATATGGGATGGATCCCAAGGTGGGGCAGTCTCTGGATTGTCATTCCTTCAGTCTCTGCTCTGCTCCACACTTTGTCTCTGCAACTCCTTCCATGGGTATTTTGTTCCCCCTTTTAAGAAGGAATGAAGTATCCACACTTTGGCCTTCCTTCTTCTTGAGTTTCTTGTGGCTTGTGGCTTGTATTTTGGATATTCTGAGCTTCTGGGCTAATATCCACTTATCAGAGAATGCATACCATGTGTGTTCTTTTGTGATTGAGTTACCTCACTCAAGATGATATCCTCCAGATCCATCCATTTGCCTAAGAAGTTCATAAATTCATTGTTTTTAATAGCTGAGTAGTACTCCATTGTGTAAACGTACCACATTTTCTGTATCCATTCCTCTTTTGAGGGACATCTGGGTTATTT
>JADRCD010150988.1:8199-18346 GCA_019843815.1 Montemys delectorum
AGAGAGAGAGAGAGAGAGAGAGAGAGAGAGAGAGAGAGAGAGAGAGAGAGAGAGAGAGAGATTTTTCTCTTTCATCCTTTTCTTTTCTCTCGGACTCAGAAAGAGTTCTCTCTCCTGGCCAGTGAGGGGCCCTTGAGCCTGAAAGAAAAGAGCTCAGATAACTAAACTTTTTTCTTAAACCCATGCTGCTATCAGCAGGAGTTAATTCCCAGAAACCAGTGGCTTTTGGCCACAGAACAGTGTAGAGTTAAAGAAGGTAGAAATTGCAAAAAGGAAGCAGCTGTTAGTCATGCAATTGAAGATAGAAATTGCCAAAGCTTTGGCCACAATAGCTGAATGCACATCCCCACTTTTCAGTGCCGACTGTGGTCTACCCTGTCATACCAGGCTGGACTCTGCAGAGAAGACTGTCATGGTGAAGGAGGCATGAAGTCAGGATGCCTGAGACCACTCATCACACTGTTCACAGACGCTCATCAGGAATGGATGCTGATATTTGTTGGACTTTTTCTGATCCTTTCATCATTTTTACTCAGGTATAGACTTATTTGGTAAATCTTCACTTCCATTTAAGAATATGTTTATGTTATGTTATGATACATTTATGTTATGTTGTTATGTTTAAATGTTTAGTGTTATGTTTATGTTGTGTTGTGTTATGTATGTTATATCACCTTTAGGTTGTGTTGTTAGGTTTAATGTTACATTATTTTTACAATGCGTTATGTTATACTGTCTTATGTTGTGTTAGGTTATGTTGTATTGTGTTGCATAATGTAGGATACTCTAAGCATCAGGCAAGTTGACAGTGAACATTAGCCATCACAAGAACCAACACCATTATTTTTGTAAGGAAGATCCTCAGACTATAGGCCTAGATCACCACAACCAAACATAATGTTAGATCTTTTATAGAAAAGCACATGCAGGAATAGAAACATAAAATTGAGCCCCCCCCACCCCCCATCCCCGGCTCATTGCCATTATTTATGGATCTCTTTCTCCAAGATGGATTCCAAGGGGCTTCAGGACTCAGCTGAAAATGACCTCACTCCATCATGCTCAAGAAATTGTAGTGGCAGAAGACCTGTCATCTTACAGCACAATCTAAAGGAGTGTGATAGCTCTGGATGAAAAACTCAGTTACTTCCATCCATCACTACTGAGAGGCACGGAAACAATTGGCGGTGTGTCCTGAGCACCTTGGTCCTGGCCACCTCACTATGCTTGATGTTATTCCTAATGGAAGGAGGAGAAGTAAATACCCTACTGTGGATAATATGAACTTCATGGGTCTTGATAGATAAATGTAACTTTTATGAAGTTTATGGATTAGCCCTCAGAGAAGGCCTGCAATGTGTTTGCTGACAAGCTCTCAGTGCCTTGCTAGCTTGCTGGGCAGGACGATAAGTAAAGCAAGCACCTTTGCTCAAGGGAAGAGCTGCAGTTGATCTTTAATGCTCTGGTCAGAGGAGAACTTCAGTTCAAACGATGAGGAATGAGGTTCTGTAGCATTTATAGTTTCCCTTGGCCTGGTACTATCCATCTGTTATTTCAGGTGAGGCCTTCATTGATCTTTCCTCCCAGCTGTTATTTATTCTCTCCTTTTAGCCTCAGCAAAGGAGGAAGATGAAGGGACTAGGTACTTTGTCATTCTCCCGATATTTCTAAACAGTATAGCACTTCCTAAACAAGAAAACCAATAATTATTCTCTTCAGTGCTACCCATTACATTCTGGTACCCTCAGGAGTCCAAGGGCTGCTGCCCCTTGTATGGCTAAAGATTGAATAGGGTTTAAATTGGTGGTTCAAAAACATTTCATTTTCTCTTTTTTCACTCCCAGTGGTTTCTGTTCTCCCTAACAGAACTGTACTTCTTAGACCTTTCCAAAATACAGCAAGCTTTCCACCTCCATGAACATACCTTCACTCTAGACTATGGTTCTCTTCTTGGTCAGTTTCTCTAAGATCACAAAGGTGACATCTTCTGCTCATATTTATTTGGGAAGTTTCCTTATTATTGAGAAGGTGCATCAAACCCCTCAGCGATGCTTCTTTTTGCAGTAGCTGACAAATACCACAGAGAATAACTGTGTCAATATTCAGAGAATAACAGACTGTGCATGCTTGCAGTCCTAGAAAGGACGTACACAATTCCCTCGAGGCTCTGGGATCTTTGAGAAGGCAGGGCAGGAAGATTATGAGAGCCAGAGGTGGTAGATAGCATGAGGGGAGGAATGTTTTCCAGACTCAACAGGGCAGTTGCACATATGAACTTGCAGTGGTTATTATAGCATGCGCAACCCATTGGCAAGCTCAAATCAGACAAAAATTTTAGTGTAGAAAGAGGATACTGTATACACGATCCCATCATTAGTTGAGGTGCTATTGGTATTTGATTATCTGCCAGGAGAGGGGGGATCAGTTTTGCTTCATAGTAAGAATGCCTGGTTAAGTCAACCACATGCCAAAACAGGCCCCACACCCAAGACTAGTCAAGCATGGATATGATGGGTGGGGAAGAAGGACCCTCAAAAGGAAAATGAATGGGTTGGACATGGGAAGAGTTGGAGGAAGAGGAGCCGACATGCTTAAAATACATTGTACGCAATTCTGAAAGAATTAATAAAAACTCTTGTTTAGAAAAAAAAGGCCTGTTCCCCAACCCCACAATGCTTATGTGCAGAATTGTATTTTAAGGACAAGTTAATACTGTCCTCTGATGGCTTAGTATCTCCATCAAAGAATAGTGAAGACAGTAATCATTCCTGAGTAAAGTGTAAAAAATAAGAAAGACAGTGTAGAAACCTTAGTGTATAGTAAGCAGCCAATACTGCATTAAAAATAATAGTTCTTGAAATTCACTTAGCTATGACTACTACTAATGGTACATGTTAAATACCCCTTATCTGAAAGGCTTGAGCTAAAAGAGTTTCCAGTTTTGGGCTCTTTTCTCATTCTTTACTGTTTGAGAATTTATAATCTTAAAATTTGAAATCCTGAATTGTAGAAAATCAGAAACCATTAGAATCTCATGTCATCACTCCAAATTTTCAGATTCTCAAATACTTAGATTTCAGATTAGGGACACTCTTCAACTTGAAGCTTGCATAGATCTCCATACAGCCTTGTAAAAACCTCATTTTGATGTATTTCTGAGAGCCTACATGACAACCTGCACTAATGACAGCCACAATACTTTGGGGGCTGGGATTGGCTCAAAAGTGTAGTGCTCATCCAAAATGCAAGGCTCTGGTTTTAATGTACAGCATGGCAGAAAAAAAAAGATACTGGCTCTTTAGATGTTTGATAACTCTCCTCCTCCTCATCCCCCTCTTCTTTCCTCCTCCCCCTCTTTCTGTACCCTTGGCTGACTTGAGGGGTGCCTTGAACTTCTGATCCTCTTGCTTTTGCTCCTCAAATCTTTACCTACGGACTTAATACCACTTCATCCAGTTTATGTGATTCTGAGGTCAAACCCAAGGCTTGGGTGTGCTATGGCACTCTTGTAGCTGACATGCATTCCCAGCCCTTTGACTTCTCTTTATGTTCATGCTTAAATCTATATTAAAAACTTTTCTTAAAAAATAATTACTATGAGCATATTTTCATATCTTATTCCATCTAGAGTTTTAAGATCTAAGGGAAAAACTCAGTAATGACTGTCTTTATTCAGCCTATGCTAATATAATATGTGGGACAAGGTGAAGTCTAATGATAAGGATATTATTTTTCTTTGCTTCCTGCTAATATGTCAACCACTGAAATAAGCACTTAGTATTTTGACTGGAGTCAAAGCACAGATGTGTTGGAGATGCACAGAGATTCGACATGGACACAGGAGTTCGTTGTCGAATTGTAAGATGAATTAAGATTTAAAAAAAGACCTTGACCCAGTGAGCTGAAGGGTATACACTGAGTCATAACCAGGACCTGGAAGCATTCCGTTCTAAGACAGCTGAGGGTCATGGAGTGGAGTGGAGTGACTCACAAAGACCACTCAGCATGAAGTGATTCTCCAAAGGAATCACAAAAGGCAGCATTTGCTCCAGCAGTCCAGAGCACAGGACAAGCTAGAATCCCAGAAGTAGAGAAAGTAGCTTCTATAGAAGGATATAGTTCTGTAAATGCCATGATCAATTTAGGGCATATCACAAAGGTCAACATTTCACATTATCATCTAACGAGGCAGTGGTGGAAGAGGACACTTGGAACCTGATCAGAAACTTTTAGTTTCATGATCAAAGCCTGTGAAGTGCGATGAGATTTATTTTTGAAACAACTCAGTCCATAGTCTTGAGCAGCTATTTAATGTAAGAAGATGACCTGTGTATTAAAATCCTCCCCTGCAAGTGACATAGATAGTATTTGGCCAGGAGAGCAATTGAAGTGTTGATATTCAAAGTGTAGCTCCCATCATGAAGTATATCGTACAGGTCGGAGCGACAAAGCTGAGGAAATAACAAAGTGCCTGGATAGGAGATTGCCTCAGGAGGCAGAGAAAACGGAGCATGAAGTTGGAATTGTTGCTAACCTGTCACAAAGTACATGCCTGGGAAGAAAACTTACCTATGGTGAGGTGAAGGGAGAATGTCAGCACGTAGTAATGAAAATGAAGCTAGCATGGCCAAACCTAGCATCCCTGTGAACCTCTAATTAAGGAAGTGTGAACTCTATGGTCTCTTTGTTTAATGTGTGGCTTTCATTTATAATTAGAGACATGAAGTGAATCTTCAGATCTGACTGCTATGACAAGTAGATCTATAAAAAGGCATTCTTTCTTTTTTGCCTCTGCCTAAAATACCTATTAGGGACCTATTAGTGAAGATTTAAATGGTGATTTTTTTAATTTATCATTTTTATACTTGGGACTGTAGCATCAAAACATATTTATTAATTCTCTATTTTTCCAAGCAATACTTTGATATTAAAAGCTTTTAAAATGAGATGAGGCAAAAATTAGAGTCATAAAATACACCTAATTGAACAACAACTCTTCTACTGTAAAATTTAACTAGTGTTGAGAACTATAAGACCCTAGACATTGCAGTATGCATATTTTTTCTTATATTGATTTGAGGTTCTAGTAAAACCATAACTGAGATTTCAGGATACCCAGGAATTCTGAGGTTGAGAAAAGTAAATTAGATAGATACATAATTGACATTACCTAGTGCCAAAAGCTTTGTTTCCCAATTTTATAGTATTCGATATTATTATGGCAGATCCAGGAAGCAGAATTGGGAAAATATGAGACCTAGAAGCTCCCATTTGATGTGGGCTCTGCCAAAACCCATCTCCTATCAAACTGACTAGGAGATTGCCTTCAGCTACCACAAAATTCTGAGTATAAACTAAACTCCAGGAAAAAAAAAAAACATACAAAAACCACAGAGCCAAACAGTCTGTCACATTGTCTATCAGCAGGATGTCTACAATTACATTTTTAAAAGTTTCTGAACTCACAATTCCATTTTTACCCTAAAAAATTTTCAACAGAGGCCCTCAAGATATAAAACTAGTGATATTGACATGCCTTATCATTTTAATTGTTTTATTTTATTTTTGTTGGATGTCAGAACATATCTATAGAACTCAATATGATTGATGTACCCTGAATCTGGATATGCCTTCCAACAAGCTTTTGTGCCATCACAGATAAAATTTCTAGTACACTCCAGGCACTTGTGCTTCAATTGGTCTGTCCTGAGAAAGTTCTGGGAAAGAGATGTATGTGCTCACTGAAGTTTATTTACATGTTTCTCTAATCATGATTTTCTTAATTCAAACAATCTTCTTTGGACCATTGCTCTATTTGTTCATATATTCGTGCATGAAAATGCATTGAAATTGAAGTAAGGTTGTTGATAGTATCAGACCAGAGTCAGCCCCGTTTCTTCAGGTCCTCAGATCCTAGAGCCAAGAGACAAGATCTGCATATGTTGGCAAGAAGTTGACATCAGGCAATTTCATTTATCACTACATGAAAAACTCAGAAAAGTCAAATCAATAGATACAGAAGGTAACTAGGGATTAGAGATAGGCATTCAGAGTAACTCTAAACTAGTACAAGTGATCTTGTTGTGTTGCAGGATTTTCCCTGGTGGTCTGACCCCGCGGAGAGTTGGCAGGTTCACTTTCTTAATATTTCCTGCAACATTGTTGGGATGTTTAGAATTAGAAACTTTATCAGGGGGATGTTTCAAAACAACTCAGTAAATACAACAAAAACTGTTAAGGTTAAGCTCAAATGTATACTTAAAATCAGAGAATTTTATGATTAAATAAACCATACTTCAATAAGTGTGTTAAACATACTGAAAATTTATTCAGTATTAAAAGAAAGTCAAAAGACTCTTTGATGTGGCATAAAGATTACTTGTATTGGGATCCTGATGTACAAAATGGATAGAGTGCTTTTGCCCATATTAACAAATATCCAGTCAGGATTTATCTTCTCAAGTGAAACCGATTGTTTATTACCGTTATTCTATAGGGCCTGATACTGTGTTTGAATTGCTTCTCTCGGGAAATTTCTGAGACATAGATTTCCTGTTGTTTGTTCATTGACTTTTTAATTCTTAAGATCTTGACAATAGGGACTCGATATGTACTTTAGGTTTAAGACCATTGGAGGAAACAAACAGAAACTCATTGCTTGTTGAATTTGAGAGAAATCTGGTAGAGGCAGGTATGTGGTTAACATTGTTGCCACAGATAGAATGAAATGATTTTCATCGAGTATTTTTAAAAGCAATTTAGGTAGATACTATAAGTCCTTCCTTTCCATTTCTCAGGCAAAGAGGAGCATTTGGGCTTCAGGCACCATGACAATACTCATTTGCCACCCAAAGAATTGCCACAGAAACTGTAAGTCATACATAACAAGCCATTTCCATGGAAGATGAAGAATACACTGAAGAGGAACAGAAACATCCTGTAAAACAGTGGTTTCCTCTGTGGGATTCCTAGAGAACTAAAAACAGTATTACTGCAGATACCTCAAAACAGGAATATACTTTTAACCATGTTCCAAATTTGCTTAATCAGAAATTGAGGGTGATAGCCAGGCAACTGCATATTAAAAATACTCTCAGGTGATTATGAGCTATGCTAGGTTGATTGATAACTGCTGATATGAACACAAGATCATAAATTAGCACACTAGCATCATGGGTAGGTTTTGTGGGAAATACTAAAAATGCAATTCATGCTACACCAGCAGGTCCCAGCGGGCTGGCTATGGCCAGCCTGTTCTCATCTTGTGGAGACTGACTCAAAGCTCCAAAATCTCTCCACCCAGGTCTCTAAGTTCCCACTGGAGGGTTGCTACTGTACCATCCCCATGCTTCAAAACTCCCACGGCCTTTTGGGGTGCACTTCTGACAAACCCACACTTAGCCACCGTACTTCTTTCTCTGGAACCTAGTAGAGCCGCTGAATGAAGAAAACCACCACACAAACTTAGTTCAGAATCAATGATAACTCAATCTCTGGGCACAACAACTTGAATCCTAATCTTATAAACCATATTACATCTAAATTCCCGATGGCAAATCCGCCAGGATTTATCATCTAAACCGGAGATCACTAGTAGCTACATCTTGTCCTCCTGCTGTTTCTGTCCAGAAGCCTGTAACCCTTTCCTGCCTCTACTCTTCCTGTCTCTAATCCAGAAGTCCCACCTACTCACCCAGTGATTGGTTTCTTTATTCATTAGAGGAACTTTCACTAGAAGGCACCTGAGTACTTGACTCATTCCTGGTAAAGCAGAATTAACATCAAAATACAAACAGAGCCATCCACAACAGATAGGACCATGGTACAGAGCTACATTTTAGATTAATACATTGTATTTAGTGATTGGAAAGTCTCTGAGCCTTATTTTATCTGTAGGCTAGGTGGTGATATTATCAAACAATAGAACCCAACTTTTGTTATAGTACTATAACATGACTTATTGCACAGTCCTTGTCTTAGGGTTTTACTGATACAAACAGACACCATAGCCAAGACAAGTCTTAATAAAGGACAACATTTAACTGAGGCTGGCTTACAGGTTCAGAAGTTCAGTCCATATCCATCAAGGTGGGAACATGACAGCATCCAGGCAGGCATGGCACAGCAGGAGCTCAGAGTTCTACATCTTCATCTGAAGGCTGCTAGCAGAATACTGGCTTCCATGCAGCTAGGATGAGGGGCTTAAAGCCCACATCCACAGTGCCACACCTACTCCAACAAGGCCATACCTACTCCAACAGGGCCACACTTTCTAATAGTGCCACTCCCTGGGCTGAGCATATACAAAACCACAACAGTCCTCATGAGTGAAAACCATCCCATTGTGGTTGAGTTGTTTTCTCTGTTTAGGACCTCATATCTGTCAATAGAAATTTATGTCATTTAGGAAACCTACTTGGGTTTATTTGGGTCATGGATAAATTTCAAATCTCCATGATCATTGGACTGAGAAACCTAGTCCTTTTGTCTTCGAATCCTTCTTATACTTGGATTAGGGAAAATATCTGTCTCTCCCATGACTAACTTTCTTCGTCTCCTCCTTCTTCATTCTACCACAAGTCAGAGAATGCTCATTGTTATTTTAAAGATCTTGTGACTACATTAGAGACATCATGATAAAGCTTTCTACTTTTGGAGCAACTTATTAGTAACTTTACTCATGTAAATCATTTCATTATGTAACATTGCATACTTGCAAATAAATTTCTGTAAGGTCTCAATGGGGAGTCTTAGGGATGGTATGAGAGGGACGATAGGCTGCTTACCACAGTTCCTACTTTGTGGGCTCCCCAAGACAGTACCAATTATATAGATGCCTTGGGGGTCTACAGTAGGTGAATATGATTACACACTGGCATTATTGATTCTCTGAGAAAACTACCTATATAGAATTTACTACTAAATAAAATTTCTTTGAGTAACTATGACTATTACTCCCCTAATTTTTAGGTTGTAGACTCATACCTTCCTGAATATGGAATAATCTGTATCTCTAAGCCAATTTGACTGGGAGAAATAAAGAACTCCAGCAAATGATCATGTTTGTTATGAAATGAAAATGACTGTCAGAGAATAATATCAAGATTGGGTCTGGAAATGATCATTTCATATTTTAGGGTCGTATTTTCCACTGGTCACTATCGAGAAGTGTCTTGTTCTGCTTACTCCCACATAAAACTTTTGATGTACCCAAACATATATTTTGTTGAAATAATTGACAATTACAATTGAAATAATTTACTGAATATCTTCTTTTCAATATTTTACATACACATTTAACCAATAGAATTGGAAATAGCTTGTAGCATTTAGGGGAACATATGGGCCCCCCAATTTTGACCAATAACTCAAAAAGATATTTGGTAACATATGATATCTAATTGGAGTATTCTTTTCCTCAATTTAAATTCTTTTTATATAGGTATATAATTTAGGAAGATTGTATAGTAGTAGGTTTTCATATGGTTTTTCAAAAAGCCATTATTGTCAGTTACCTATCTTGCTCTCCTATGCATGACCTGTTCAATCTATCTTTTAAAAATGTCTCTTTATCTCCTTGCTCTTGGAAGATCCCCTCCAATTCTCTTATTGTCCCTTCCTAATCTCTGAACCTCTGTGAGCATTTTAAATGAAGCATACAACATCCTTTCTCTCAGGACTCAAAGATATGTGCAAAAGAGAGGCAGAAAGATTGTAATAGCTAGAGATGATAATAGATGACTTTAAGAAAACAGCAGTATTTTCCAGATACAATAGACCATATACACTCACAAACTTGCAGAAACTGAGGCAACATATATGAGACCAACACAAGCTTAAACCAGACAAAATCTCAGGATGGAGAAGGGGGAGTGATCACAGAGTCCTACCCCAGCTAAGAATACAGACAAGAATCATAAACAGCTGTTAGGAGAACTAAAAATAACTTGTCTTTGATGGAGTGACACTGGTCATTGATCAACTATAGTCAATGGCCAGGCAGGCTCCATGCTCAGGAATAGTTAGCCAACATAACTTGATTGTCTAGTAATTTCTTTTTCTTTTGTTTTTGTTTTGTTTTAAAGGGGAAAAGAACAATAAATTGGGTGGGTAGAGTTGAGAGTGGAGTTGGGTGACAGGAAAGAAT
>JADRCD010150995.1:0-12601 GCA_019843815.1 Montemys delectorum
AGCAGAGGGCATCGGATCCCTTGGGACTGGAGTTACAAAAGGCTGCCAGGCAGCACGTAGGTGCTGGAAGTCAAACCCAGATCCTCTGAAAGAGCAGTCAGGGATCTCAAACATCTCTCCAGCCCAAAGGCTGTCTCTAAGTTAAACTACGTATTCAACTTTTGGAAATGAACTGTACTTTCTCCAGAGTTCAAAAGGGTAAATATGGTGGACTTAAGACTTCGAAAGCCACCAGCCAGAGGTAACTGCCTCGCGCAGGCACTCACCTCTCTAGCCGCGCAGTCATGGGGCGCTTCTTCTTTATTTACTTTTCCTTTTGGAAATCCCCAGCCTGACTTTGCCAGGTACCCCTGAACCAGCAGGACCTGTGAACAAGCAGAAATTCAAAAACAAAAAGCGAAGAGACCTACTTTCCCACATTCCGTTCCTCAACCAAAGGCTTTTTCTGTATCTATGGTAATTATTTACCAATAAACTGTGCACAGTGTTTGCCCTAAATATCTTCCAAGAATATAAATATACTATGAAGAGACACACCTTGTGTATTTCAAACATACTGTTTCAATAATGAAATGACACATCTTTACACCAAGCTGCAACAAGTACAAAATTTTAAGATACAGCATGCATTGGTACGTCTGCCCCCTTCTCAGAGATGGAAGGGGGAAAGGGACCTGCCGGGGGAGGGGCTGGGAGGAGGAGGGGCTGCAATCGGGATGTAAAGTGAATTAATTAATTAATTACTTAATTAATTAATTGAGGCAGAGAAGATACAGAATGCAGGCAAAGCATCCAAAATTTAGTTCTTTAACCATAAGAACCTAAGGGCATTTTAAAACCTCAATTTATAACATTACATAAAAAATTTGGCTGACAGGAGAAATCAGCTACCACCACATTCGTTCTAGTACACTCACGTTCTCCAATGTCTCATCAAGAATAATTGCCCCGTAAGTTGGTACTCCCATTTTATACTCCTTCCATTCATCCAAAATTTTCTCCACATCTTCACCTTGTGGCAGCAGAAATGGACAGTGACTGAAAAGTATGAATAATGTTAAGGAAACTATCGTTTACCTTAACACAGCCTAAGAAATGACAACAGGGAGGGGCTGGTGCGACGTTCAGTGTCTGAGAGCATTAGCTGCCCTCTACAGAGCCAGAGACCAGCTCCAAGTGCTCCTATGTGTGGCTCTCGGCTGTGTAACTCCAGTCACAAGGGGTCTGAACCCCTCCTCTGGCCTCCACAGACACCCATACACACAAATACTGACACAGAAAGCAAGCTTCGTGTCTGATAGATAGGTATCAGTGCTAGACTCCGAGTTAGACAGGAATGCAAAGCCCTCACTCAGTACTCTTCCCTGTGTCAGATCCACAGGAGTCAGCCTGGGGGATGTACACACATTCTACCAAGAGGAAGGTGCCACACAAAGTTAACTGCTAGAACCCCGGGAAGCAGGTGAGGGATACCGTACACACTAAAGTTCTTTGCCACATACATACAAGTATTCATTTCTAGCCGTTAACATTAAAGGTGAATCTAACTGAAGTTTATGAAGGAAAACTTGGGTGTCAGTTTCACAGTGGTGGCGCACACCTTTAATCTCAGCACTTGGGAGGCAGAGGCAGGCGGATTTCTGAGTACAAGGCCAGCCTGGTCTACAGAGTGAGTTCCAGGATAGCCAGGACTATACGGAGAAACCCTGTCTAAAAAAAAAACAAAACAAAAACAAAAACAAACAAAAGTATGTAGCTAAGAAACAAAACAGTGTAAAATATTAAGGAATAAACTTATAGACAAAAACAAACTCTACGATTGTATGCTAGGTCTTTTGATACCCCACGCTGTCAAGGGCCCCATCGCTGAAACAGAGGAAGCCGAATGTGGAGAAACCTGATGGTTCTCAGGCCCTTACAAACTTGCATATTCTGTTTTTATTCTGATGTTAACTCTACAAGCATGTGACACGAATGTATTTCAATTGTGCATGAGGACAGCAGATGAATACTATCAGTCTATCAGTCGATTTCAGGTCGCGATGAGACTAACACTAGTTTAATCCTGGCAGGTAATAACAGCAGAAGCCAAATACACAAACGATATTTTAAAGAAAAATAATGAGAAGAGGGAAGATTCTACAGCAGCAGAAGCAGAAACTCAGCACTATCGACCATCAACAGTGACAATGAAGTCATATTTAATTTCATCTCATAAATATAATTTTATGAGCTCTATTACATATCTTAAAGTTTAGTGTTAAGGTTGAGTAAGAAGTAAAAAGGCCCTCTACGAATACAAAGAGGTCAAGCATCTGACAACACAACTAAAAGGCAAACACACAGTCAATCACCATATGACTATGTCATAACTCCAGATATGTTCGCCATCCCATGAACACCCGTGGTTCCTCACAGACCAACATACTGAAATCAGTTCTCGATAAGAGTCTGACTCTCTACAGTCAATAAAATTCCACTGTAAAGTCATCCAGTTAAAAACAAAACCATTAACACTCTTTCCCCTTCTCTGTTAAGTTGACTCCCCATCCCAATAAAGAGCTTAACAAAAACAAAACCCAACACAAAGAAAACAAACAAACAAAAAAATCCCAAGAAAACCACAAGCCCGAGTCCCCACACAATTCAGCTGGGTTGCTTGCCAGCATCTTATTCTTTTCCATTTACTCTAAAACACCTTTTTTCACTTTGTGAGGTTTTTCTTCCAAAATGGCTTTTAAAGTAGACCTCTATCTAACTTCAGAATGTTTGTTGCAATCCTTGATATTGGATCTATCTTAAAAAATTACCATGTACAAGAAGCCTGACTTCTAAACTTACTCTCAGACTAGGCGACATTCACTTACTAACAACTTCATGACCTCCACCAGCCAAGTTAGGGGTGCAGCTCGGGGCCCTCGAATTCAATCTGCAATGTTCTTCTCTGTTCTGACTGTGGCACTCCACCACCCTGAATTGCCATTTTTGTCTCTCAGGAGCCTAAATGTTAAACCTACCTTGTTCACTGCAAAATGCCTGTCACATAATAACCATTTAATTATTCATTGAAGCCGAGTTCCTTCTCAATAAAGGTTCCTTCTCCATATAACAAGAGTAAAAAGAAAAACTGCATCAAGTTTTTGGTATCTGTAACAACACTAATGCTAAGTTTAAAACTCACATGGACTTAAGCAAATTATTATTTAGAAACCTAAGAATATACAGCTGTTGGAAAAACTCTAAGCCTATTTAAGATGACCAAAACAAAGGATTTCCACAGCTAGATTATAACTCCTATCAGCAATGTCTTTTTCTGTACAGAACCAGTCACCAAGCCTTTATCAAAAGTAGTATTCAGCCTGATCCTCTTTCCCCTCGGCTCACCAACTTCTACACATCTACTAGATCAAGTGTCCTGCAGACTTTTCTTGACTGCTCTTTCTGGACCCTATAACATGGCTCAGATCCCTACTCCTGTCTTAAGTACCAGTGCTTGCCTACGGCTCAGGTCACCAACCACACACATCTTGGGTATCATTTTCACATGATGAATAATTAGCTTTGCTCAAACGCTGGCCATGTTAATATCTCCAGAACAGTCTATTTTCCATTTTCTATGGAGCCCCAGGACTCCCTTATGTTATAGGTGTGGGAGAAACAGAGAACTTAGCTTGGTATTTTGGGTCATTTGTACCTGCTGTAAGGCACTGCTCTAACACATTGCACTTGTGGGGACAAATTCACTCGACATACAGTGAATGGCTAAGAACAGTAGATACCAAATAAGTCACATCACCCCAGCCATGATTTAAGAGCCCCTACCCCGCCACGGGCTCGTCCATCTACTTCCCATATGGCCCTACAAGAATCCCCAGCTTGGCACAAACTAGTTTTATTTTTCAACTCTACAGAACTTCCCAACTCCACAAGTCTACTCACTCCCTGTTTGTGTCTATATAGGAAACTCTGCATCTCCTTTAAAAATGCTTTGTTTAAAAGTCTATCTTACTTCTAAACTCTAAGAACATTCAATACAACAACTCTTCATTTTTTTTGCTATGTAGACAGTTTTATAGACATTTATAACTATTACATTAAAACTGTCTTTTTTTTCCGTCTATTCATTTTTGAGACAGGGCATTCTTGTGTAGCCCTGGCTGTCCTGGAGCTTTGTCTGTATCCTAGGTTGTTCTGCTGGAATTCAAGAGAGCCACCTGCCTCTGCCTCAAGTGCTGAAATTAACTGGATGAGCCACCACATATGACTAAACTACGTGCTATATAGGAAGAAAGCTTCTTTGATCTGATCACTTGGTTAATGACATACTAAGAGTGGAGCAAAAATCAGAACTGTCCCAGAAATAGCCTCGTTCTTTCATTCCTCATCACTATATACTTCAGTGCTGTAAAAACTAAGAGCACAGCAAACTGCCTCACATGTCTATTTCATTATGTTATCCAGAAGTCACAGACACTCAAAGAAAAACAAAAAGGGAAGTTTGTGTGAAAGTATTTTATTAGAAAGAATGAAAGACAATCACTGTAGCAACAAAAAGGATATCAGCTTTGGCAAAGTCTCTTATCCCACACTGAGGTAATCCTGGTGTGTTCTGCATATAGAAATCCAAGTAAAACCAATGGGCGAGTTCAATCTGGAAGCACACTCGGATTGCATTGTCTCTTTCTTCACTGGGAATATGCAAAATAAATCGGCTGCCAAAAACAAAAACGCACAGAAATTACAATTATAAACTACTACAGTTTAATATATTTACTTCCTTACCCCACCCCACCACTAGGAAAAAAGACGGGGGGGGGGGCAGTGTTGTGGATTTGGTTTATTACTTACATTATGTTAATTGGGTTCCCAAAATGACACAGGAATTCGTATATCTGCATGTAAAGACACCAAGGGTCCCTGTCCCCAGTTGGCTTTGTTCAGTAAATAAAGTTGCTGTTGGCCAATGGCTGGGCAGGGGGACAGAGATAGGACTTTTAGGCTTCCTGGGCAAGAAAGGCAGGGGGTGAGAGGGTAGGGTGGTGAGGAAAAGGGATTCCCATGCCAAGAAGGGATAAGATTCAGGCTTGAAAGCAGCAAAAGAGAAATCGTACTGCTGGGCAGTGGTGTCGCACACCTTTAATCCTAGCACTTGGGAGGCAGAGGCAAGCGGATTTCTGAGTTCCAGGTCAGCCAGGGCTATACAGAGAAACCCTGTCTTGAAAAAACAAAGAGAAATCGTACCAATCATGTAAGAGCTGGGAAGAGCACCACGCCCTCCACAGGGTCTAATGTAGCAAAGATGGAATATAGATTTTAGTAAGTAATATCTCAGGAGTATCGGCTGGGAGGCAAGGTAGAAGTTTGGGAATGGCCCAGTTGATTAAGACATATTAAAATAGAAGGCTGCATGTGTGTCTTTCACTGGAGAATCCACAACTCTGGGAAGCTTGGAAAAGATCAAAATCAAAACAAAGTCATATGTCCGCATGCCTCAGTATACCCTGCTGCAACTGGGCAAGCTCCAAAAGTCTCTTCTTGGGTCACGGAGTCTGACAGACAGGATAAGCTCCTTCCAAAGCTCAGCTCATAGGACTGCCCAGGAATGCATAAATAGGGGAGAATTACAGGGAAATGGGCTTATAAAATTGTGTATGCGCACTGAGGTTTATTCTGCACATGCTCAGATTAGCCTTGGAGCAGTCAGTTAAAATCTTTGAGTGAACTGAGAAAAATCGCTCACCAAGTCCCAGATTGGCCACTAGGTGGCGCAGGGGAAAGAACACTGTTGAAACTAGACCTCCTGCCTGGTTAGTCACCTCCGCATCTAACTAAAACAAACTGCTGTCTCTTTTCTAGGTTTGGGCCTTTTCAAAACAGCTTCCACAACAGAAGAGGAATCAACTCACTACACCCGTCCTAGCCCTGCCGTTTCCTTCTTCCCATTCTCTCAACAAAACACTGTTTTGCAGCTTTGCTTCTCGGTTTCGTTTTTGAGACAAGGTCTCACCTTGTAGCCCAGATTGGCCTGTGGTTTGCTATGCAGATCAATCTGACCTCGAACTCAGAGATCCACCGGCCTGCTCTGTCTGCAGACTGCTGCGATTAAAGGTCTGGGCCATCATGGCTAGTGCATGAACTAAAAAAGCAGGCAGTTCTAACAAGAGGGGCAGGGCGCCCTTGCACACGGCCACAGCAGGGTGTTCAGCACCTTTTCCTCACTCTGAATGTACTACCTGCCAAGCTGCCACCATCAAACCATCTCGAGATACCGACAAGTGTCCCTGAAACATGAGTGAATGAGTATGCATATGTGTGCGAGCAGCTGTGCACACACACGTTACTCCCAGTAGAGACTGTCTGCATTAGATGTGCTAAATACAGGTTATAGGAGACCATTGTTTGCAGCTGAACTTCTGTAGTAGTCCCCAACTACACGAAATGGAAGCATCAAATCTATACCACACGGTTTTCTGAACTTCCTAGAAACCAGGAGACAGTAGAGCCAAACTGTCAAAGGCTAGGTTTAGTGATAAGGAAATGAGAAAATAACTAAGCCCCTCCTTATACATAAACTAATATACACTTACTAATTAGTCTTCTGGAACTTTCACCTCCATGCTGCCAGGCAAGGAGAGCAGCTTCAAAGCAGAAAAGCCACTCCTTCATTCCTCCCTCAGCCCCCCTCCCCCTGCCTCTGAAACTCACTTCTCACCTGGTTTATGCTCCTTGACAGTGTCAGCCAATTCTACAACACTAACTAAAGCCACATAAAAGACCTTCAAAAGATTGTTCCCTTCCGACAGATCACCATGCTGTGTTTATACTAAAGTCAGAAAGTACAATTTAGAACCTCTCCAAGGTGGCCTTCGAGGTGGCCTGCGATCAATTCCTGGACTGTCTTTTCTCTCACAGTTAATTACTACAGTCATCGCCCTAGTCTCCACCTCTCCATTCAGCTCCTGTCACCGCTTCAATGGTGAAAGCAGACACAGCCTTGAGCTTGAGGACAGCGTCCTATGGGTCACCACTCAAGAGTTGGGGCCTTGACTATATCACAGAAAAAACTTCATGACTGGCCAGAGTAAAGCAAAGTTAGTGAACTTCTTAATCAGAAGTAATGGATAGTACATCCTTTAGATGTAGAGTAGGGTTAGTATATACAGTATGTAACACATAATAGATACTTTACATTTAAGTAGAGAAGACGCCTCAATTGACTCAAGAAAAGGAACAGAATCCACACACCAGGCAGGGTACAAGGACTCAAGAGAGTCCCACTGTTTGGGAGTTAACCAGACACCTGTGATTGACTGGGGTTTGGAGTCAGGTGAAAGCATTCACCCTTCATTCAGTCCAGAACAGAAAAAAATTAAGTGTATTGCATACAGCCAGGGCAAAGGAGGCAAGGGCAGTCACAAAAGAACAACCCTCGTGAGACAATGGGACTTGTGCACTGTTTTAGACCTGCCTTCTCTTGGTTAGGGTAATGGCAATAGTTAACTATCTAGAATCTAAAATTACCATGGAGACAAAGCTCCAAACACACGTGTGATGTTGGTTCTACTTAGGATAAGTGAGGTGCTCAGTCCTGGACTGAATAAAAAGGAGAAAGCAAGATGAATACCAGCATTTAGCATCGTGCTTTTGTGCCTGACCAGCCTCGTGCTGCACTACTATGTTGGGTTGGACCTTCACACACCTGCCCACTTTAAGACAGAACAAATGCTTCCTTTTGGTAGGTGTTTTGTCATAGCAATGAGAAAACTAATTTTGTGACTCACTGCGCAATCAGGAACCATGCAAATGAGGTCAGTCATGACTGCTCTTGTAATGCTATCTTTCAGAAGCTAGAGAACAAGGTACCTTTTAGGGCCCTGGTAGAAAGGTTCACCACTGCAGGAACCTGACCAAGACAGAATACTGGAGGACAAAGTCACTTTGCCTTCTTCTGGGAACATCAGTCTCAACACGTGACAAATCTGCACACACACTGGCCACCTCATGGCCTACTGAGCTAAACTGTATTCAACAATTAGATTTATTCTGCCATAGTTTGGGACTCTTAAGATTTCTTACAACCAAGCTTCCATGGCCTTGTAACAGGCTCTTGGCTGTGAAAGGAAAACCGTGGGCTTTACTAGGTTAGATTCTCATGCACTAACCCATCTCTCCTCTCTGCTCAGCTCTGTGCTGTTGTGGATTGCCCTGGTGCTGTTCATATTTTGATGCTTGCTCGAGCGGGGCTACCCTGATGAGGAGTGGATCGCATACTCAGGTGATTTCACATGAGCATTCTCCCCATTTTAACTGGTTAAATAAAGGCTGGAGTCTGTGATTGGGCAGTGGAAGGAAAAGATGAGGCTGGAGGCTTTAGAGAGAGAGAGGAAGGAGGAAAGGGAGATGAGGAGGCAGAGAAAATAGAGGAAGACAGAGGAAGAGGAGGTGGAAGATGGAGCAGCACATGGCCCGGAAAAGCCGCAAATAGCAAGGGATCTCGTAGCTGGGAAATAGAGTAGTGTAGTATGGTATATCTGCCCAGTCTGGGTGTGCAGTTTATAAATATTATAACTGAGTTGTGTGTTCTTTACACAGGCTTAATGGGGTTAGAGATTTACTAACACCATACAAAAGCTGCACTGGCTGATTTTAACTGTCAACATGACAACCTAGAACCACCTAGGAAATATCTAGATCAAGCTGGCCTGTAAACATGTCAGTGGGAGAATGCCCTGATTATTAACTAGTCCCGCCCACCACAAAGGCCAATATAGCCTAGGCTGGACCATGAATTAGGTAAGAGTGAGGAAAGCAAACTGAGAAAAAGCAAGCAGGACTGTGTTTATTCTCTTTGCTCTTGACTATTGATGTGATCAATTGACTGACTGAGTTCTTGCCTCAAACTTCCCCAAAATGATGGACTGTAACTGCACTGTGAGTAAAATAAACCTTTCTTCTCATTTGACAGTTTACTCACAGCAACAAAAATCAAAATTAGAGATTCATTAGTGACTTCTCCTTAGCATGCAAGCTCCCACTCACTCCCACTGCTCCATCTACTCCTCGCTCCTTCCTCTCCACCTCTGTGCTCTTTCCAACTACTCCTCCTTACCCAGATACAGCCTCATGCTTGCTCAGAAGCTTCATGCAGAGAACTTAGTAAATGAATATTTTCCCCTTTACAAGGTGTCTGGCTAACGGGAATCTTGTCACCATCTGGGTACATGCCCTTTTCCAATGTCTGACCTGTCCCCAATACAATCTGAACTAGGCCTATTTAGCCAGGATGTCCCTTTTGCTCTGGTGCTTCATCAGACACTGAAGGGTTTAGTGGCTTCTGACCTAATCTGGCAAGACATCTACATCATCACAACCACATGTTACACATATCAGAAGTCCCATACCTGGACTTTAATAAGTACCTGAGGTGAAGAGCCTTTCACCTCCTTTGCTGTGTCTGATGTAGAAGCCCATTAATCACATGAAGGTACTGATGTAGGAAAATTGGAGTAATGAGTCACTAAGAGATTATCAGAGAGTGAGAATGGCAGGTATAACAACTGTTAATTACCACAGACTGTGGAAGACAATACAGGAAGCTCCTGAGACTAGTGCTCTCTGGTCCTGAGAATGGCTGAAAGAAAGCATGCAGACATCTAGACCTTTGAGTAGGAGGACAAACCACACTGGCTGTACATCTTACATGCTAAGGCTCTCTGGATACCTGACAAAGCTTCGTGCGTTAGACTAGAGCCTAACTTCTCTTTTCACTTTATTAGACACAACCCCCAAAGGCTGAAATGACTGGAAAACTTTGAGAGCCAGAAAGTCCAAACTTTGGCTCTGTGAGCCAAAGGCACACAGAGATAAGCAGCAAGCTCAGTGGGCAACAGAAGCAACTCCACATTTCCTGCCATTCTCACAAAATCCTAGAGCCTCATCTAGCTGCCAGGTAAGGGAACTAACAGTTTCAGTTGAAAGACTTTCCTGCCACTGCTGTGCTCAGGCAGGGCATTTCAACCAGGAATGCTCAAAGCCACCGAGGGGTAAGTCTTCCCTGGAGCCATATCCAACTAGCAAAGTGGAAAACCATGAGAATTGAGAATATCCCTCTCTTCTTCATTGTAGAAGGCCAGCTGCCATCCAAGAACTTCATGCTACACAACAGTTAAACCAGAGAAAGGAAAAAATGCCCTTGACTTTGTTCCTGGAGTATGGGGAACCCCATTCGGAAAGAGTTCACCCTCCTTTTGAAGACTGAGGCTATCCTGAGGCTACACAGGCTCTTGTGTAATTCTGAGTCATAAGTAGCTCTAGATGTGGGACCACAGTTGCATCCTTTATGGACACAGAAGTGAGTTTCCTGTCCTGAGCACCTTCCCTGATTCAACCTTCTGGTCTCCACTATCTTTACTGGTACTGATGCCAAGCCCCAAGTAGTCTGCCCACTTAACTGTATGAGAAACAATCACAGTTTCACTTCATGCTTTCTGGGCCTAACTCACTTTCTCCTAGGTAGGGACATCATGTCTAAAGTTCCGGTTCACTTAAGGCTTGAAACTCCAGAGGCTCTTCTGGCAGTCTATAGAAACTAGACCAGGGCCACTCCTCTTTTCACTTTATTAGACATGGCCTTCAAAGGCTGAAATAACTGGGAAACATTGAGAGCTGTATGACTAAAGACCCTTACTATAGTCTCTACGCTAGACCCTACCTTACCCAACAAGTTCCCTCCCACATCAGGATATGTCCATTCCTATACACTCAGTAATAGCCACTCCCCATCACAACTGCCCTGACTCTTGAAGGCCCCAAGGTCATTTAGTGTGTGAAGTGCAGAAAAGCTTATAGCACATTGTGGATAAATTCCTGGCTCCTGGACCACTGCACCCATATGTTCCTCATAACATTTCTATCTCTGTAGTAAAGTCAGGGGTCCCCCACGGAACAGTCTGAGGGCCACAAATATGACTGTGTTCCTAATCTATACCACAGTTCCCAATCCTTACTCCCTCTTCCAAACAATGCCCTCCAGACAATGACCTAAGAGTTGTTTTTGTTTGTATTCCCAGACTGAGTTCTTAGCTTGGATCTCAGGATCTCTTTGTGCTCAGATGACTTGGCAGCATACTAGAGTGTTAGCTTTAGGGGTGGCCCCAACCTTTTGGATAGTCCCTAGCCAAGGATCTGACAGTCCTCCCTTACACCAGGAGTAGCCTCCTTCAGTACAAAGATGATCTATTTATCTGTAGCCCTGACATACTCACATAAGAGCAAACCAGTGTCTGATTCTTCAAAAACTGGACTTTGGTAGCTATAAGGGTTCTCAACAGGCGCCAATCTTCCCTGTAAGAGGTGCAGCGTTTAGGAATTAGACTACTCTCAGGCACAAGGAACCTTTCTAGTACCACAAGGATCTCATTTTAACTATGAGGATCTCAATTCACACAACTAGTAAAGACCTTTTTTAGGTTTGGCACAATTTTGAAGAATTCTGCAATGTTAAGTTCAGACTAATAGCTAGACCCTGCTATGAGACCTAGAGGAGACCAGAGAAGGAGCCATTAGATATGATCTCTGAAAGGATGTGGGCCTAGATCTCCTTAAACACTTACCCCAACACTGGCTCTTTATATTCTTACTAAAACCCTTTCTTCTATGTACAATTAAAGAGGTAGTGGCAAGAATTTTAACTCAGTGCTGTGAATTTGGGGGCCCTCTGAGAGTCCAGTTGTTTTTCAAGTCATTACACCTGGGAGCATGGGAGAATCCCCATGCCTTGGTGCACCCATAACTGTGGCTCTTGACAGAAAACCTCTAAGCCCTGGACAGAGAATGGTGAGTTCCATGTTATCACTGAAAGATCCTGGAGTTAAGCTTTCAGTTCCTATTGGCCTGGCACTGGGTCTCATGTACTAGAGCAGACAAGTTCGAGACTCTTTGATGTCCCAGAGCAGACTACAAAACCCTACTAAACTTTAAATTCTGCCACCTTAGTACTACATCCTAACCCCAAGGACTCTCTGGAGCAATCCTGTGTGGAAGTAAGACCCTATGTGTGGTGCTAGACCTGATCCACATGAAGGCTACCTGGTTCACAGATACAGAATGCAAATCTTCAGGGTTTGTGATAGTAAGCCTCAGGAAAGCATAGGCCACAGGCGCCCTCTGGGTAAACCTACATTAGCCTCAAAGGCAGAACTAACTGCTCTCACCAGGGTTTCCAGCTGGGGCAGGAATGACAATATTTACATAATTTAGCTTGTGCTCTCTACCTGAACAAGAACATACAGCAATCTGAAGGGAAACTGACCACGTACTGCCCTAAATGTGATGCTTAAATGTGCAGTGGTGTTCTGAATGAAAATGTCCTCTGTGAGGTCAGATATTTAATACTTGGTCTTTTTTGGCACAGTTTAAGGAAAAAGTATGTCACTGGGAACAGGTTATATCATTTTAAGTTAGCTCTCTCAACTGCCTACCACCTGCCATGTCCACTCCATCATAAATGATTACCCCCGTGGAACAGTAAACTAAAGAAACCAAGTTTCTTCTATAAATTGCTATAAATTTCTTCTATAGATTATAAGAAAAGTCAAGGTGT
>JADRCD010150999.1:0-13020 GCA_019843815.1 Montemys delectorum
AACTTTCCTGAAAGTCACAGAACTTCCTAGCTATCCAAGACAGCAGCCAGGGAGGCCAAGCCTTAAGGGGAAGAAGACAAGTACCTTCTGCTGAGAGTCCCCAAGAGCAGTACGGTGGGTCTCGGGTCAGTACCTCCTGCAGGACGATGCCCAGGCTGAAGACATCACCTTTGAAGGTGGCCTTTCCGGGCCCCCCAGGTCCCCGCAACAGCTCAGGAGCCGTCCACAGAAGTTCTGCAATCACAGGAAAGGGTCACATAGCCATCACATCCTGTTCCTGAGAGGACTTAAGTGTATCTGCTCTCCTGGATTCCCAGGTTAGGACCTCAGGTTCTTCCGGAACAGAAAAGCCACCAGTTCCAGGTCCTAACACAGAAGCGGTAAGACATTGGCAATCACCCTCTCCCCTTGCTTCACAAGCACCAATGTACCACACCCTACTCATGGCCCACCCTGCTCCCAAGCTGACCTTCTGGGGCAGGCTGGGGCCTGGAAGAACAGTGAGACTCCAGGAACTCTGCATAACCATAGTCAGTGATCTTGAGCACAAAGCGAGTGTCCACCACACAGTTCCTGGACTTGAGGCGCCCGTGGGGGAAACGCCGATGGTGTAGATACCGCAAACCCTGGGAAGGGACATATGAGGCCAGTGAAGAGTGAGAAGGACTGTGGAATGGTGGCCCTCTGGCCTCAGCTCTGCTTTTGCCTGGTTAGATAGATTTTTAAAGGCAGGGAGAAACCTGAGTGCTTCGTATCTACCCTTCCCCCTTGACTTAGTTCATGGGGAGGCTCTCACTCGGATCAGATCCAACAGTAAGGAGGCCTTGAAGGTCCAGTCTAGCCTCAGGTCCTCATTCTGTAGCAGGTCCTCCAGGCTGCCACGGGCACAGTGCTCCAGCACCATTGCACTAAACCCAGGGCCCACAAAGAGGCCCAGGAAGGCAGTAACATTTTCATGCCGCATCTCCCGGATCTGCAGAGACAAAAGGCACCTTAGAGCCCCTTGGGGGCCCTTCATCAAGGTCCCCTGGGATAGATGAGTAATGAGGTAGCTGGATGGGGTGAATGGATGGGTGGCTGGCTGGATGGACTGATAGGTGGACAAAGAGATAAGTAGGTAGATAGATGGATGAGCAGTGGATGGGTAGATGGTGGTGGATCATAACTAGGTGGGGATAATTGAATGGATAGATTGATGAGTTGATGAACATAAATGTACAGGGATTAGATGAGGAAATAGGTGGGTGGATGGTCAGATAGACACATTGATGGATAGATAGGTAGATAGATAGATAGATAGATAGATAGATAGATGGATAGATGGATAGATGAATGAAAGAATGGATGGATAGATGAATTGAAGAATGGATGGATGAATGGATAGATGAATGGATGGATAGATGGATGGATGGAGAGATGGATTGATGGATGGATGGATGAAGGAATGAGTGGAAGCATCATGGATGGATGAGTTGGGGAGCTGCCAGTATCTCTAATAGTCAGATCTAGGTCTATTTCTCAACCTGACTAAAGTCAATGATCTGGAAACTACTCATCCTCTCCCCAGTAGCCCACAGGATTGCAGGAAGAAGGAGAGCTCAATTGTTCCTGCCCTCAGTGAAAGAATGCAGCCTCCCCAGTGGCCGGGCCCAAGCAGGACAGAGTAAACCCTTGTCTGGCAAGGCTTTCTTCAAAAAGATGACTCAGGACTCAACTAAATGTTCTCCCTCCTCTGACATGCCCAAGGCAGCAGCTTGCATGAAGAGATAAGAATAGTCCTGAAGCCTTTGACAGTCCTGCCATGGAGAGGTGACCTCTGATTCCCACCCCCACCCCCCGCCCCTGAGTGTGCTCAGTGACTAATATGAACTACTGAGCACAGTGGGGTGGTCTTGTATGTTTTGGGGTTCAGAGCTTAGGAAAGGGCAGCTTTCACTTCCTATGGCTTGCAGTATCCCAAGTGTGGAGTCCTTCTCTGGATCCAGAGAGCCTAGCAGATGCCTTCAGAGTGTAAGAAAGGAGTCATATCCTATGGAGCTTAGTCCTCAACTGCCCTGCCTGGGAATGAAGATCTCCAGTCCCTCTGGACCAAGAAACCACAAAGTTTCTGAGGTGATCCTGGTCGTAAATATCTTAGGCCTTACACATCCCTGTCACAAACACTCCCTTACTTCCACCACTGTGGCAGGGAAGCATCGATAGACAATGCACAAAGGAGACAGTGTGGCTGTGTCCCAACTTTACTGGTAAAGACAAGTGTCGGGTCGGATTTGGCCTACAGGCCACAGCTTGCCAAGTTCTACTGCCGAGCCCTATAGACCGAATCACCCAATCAAGCCCTAATAAAATTTCTTACAAAGTATAAGTTGTAAAAAGCATCACTGGTTTTAGACACAGTATTTTAGAGTATACTACAACACACCAATAGACAGCCAGAACAACACAATAAAGGCTCTGGGAAGTTCTGTAGCTGCCCCAAGCAACCTACAAGCGTGGTTGACCCCCATATAAGACCTGTTTTCATAGAGAAGCTATTCACACTGGCTACAAGGGAAATACCTAACTATCTCCAGTCACTCAATCTCTCTGAACTTCACTTAAGATAGCTGATGCTGGGGGTAATAATAAAAAATAACAAAAGTCACAATTGAATGAAATTCCCCATTTCTCAAAGGCATTCCACTTGCTGGGGACAGCTCTAGGCTGTCCTATACACTCCCTGCTCTCCTCACAGCTCCCTTGGGCTGGGTGGTATTGGCTCTGCCTTACAGGGAAGCTGGGTGTTCCATGGAGGCAGGACACCACCTGAGGTCTTCCTGGGCCCTGCCCTTCCTCCCATGTGCCTCTCTGACGGTGATAATCCTGGGGGAAGGTCAGTGATACTGCCTGAAGCTCTCTCAGGAACCCCTTCTCCAAAGCCCAGGACTCTGCCTGGCCCACGAGGAAACAGCAGATACAGGGATGGGTACAGGGAGGCAGGCACAGGGTGAGGACATGTCGTGGTACCCAGGTTCCATTGCTGGGAGAGGAAGAGCTGCGCTCAGACAGTTACGGTGAGACTTCTGTTAGGATGCTAGCATGGCTTGTGGGATACTGGTGTGTGAAGGTGACCATGCCACTGATGAGATGCTGGCACTGGCAGTGATCATGATGAAAGAAATCAATTCAGACCAGTGAGGGTGTGCTGAGCACGTGCCTCCCTATGAGGTCCTACCTTTCTCAGGAGGCTGAGGCTACTTGGCCGCAGATCAGGAGCCACACCTGCTTCAAACTTCTTCAGCCATACCCACTCTCCCTGTTTAAGCAAGAACAAGAGTTTGCCTGTTTTAGTTCACTAGCTGGGTGAACTCAGAACACTCCCTCCATCTCTTGGCCTCAGTGTCTACCCCATGCGCATGCCCTCTTCTGTGTTCTGAGCTAGGCCTATTGAGGCTCGGGGTGAGCCAGGGGCAGGCTTTGGCTGGTGGACCTGAGGTCCATTCATCACTCGGTCACTTGACCTCCCTGGAGCTCTGTGACTCCCGAGCCTCAGCTTCGCAGTCTACAAAGCAAGGCAACCAGAAGGTGGGCACTAAGGAGGTACAGGTAGGAAACAGGCTCTTAACTGGAGTCTTTACCATGAAGAATTCAGGTACCTGTGATAAGCTAGCTGTGACCAGGGCCTTCAGAAGAGACGTGAGATAAGGACCAATTCTCACTGTGGTCTCGGCCCTCTGCCCTGGTCCCTAGGGGACTGGCTACAGTACAGCCTCACCCGCGGTCTGCTGGCTATTGTGTTTTGTGCATCATTAAAGCCTCCTTTGGGTAGGAAGAGGAAAAGGTAGGGTTGCCCAGGGGGATAGGTGGGAAAATAAACAACAGGAACCTCACGCTGCTTCCTATGGAAACAATTAGCCAAGTTCAGGAACTGTGGCAGCCGTAGGCAAAGAACCATGTATTAATAAGTAGTTGAACTTGAGACTATTGGTGCTTGGGAAGTGGCTGTGTTCTCAGCAACAGAACCTTGCTTGTTTGACCTTTCCCTCTACAGACTCCCTGTCAGCCCAGAGGTGTCTGAGGCTGAGTCCTGCCTTCCCTGCTTTAAGGACTGGGGATCTCATTGTGCAGGGCAGTGACATGGGCCAAGCCAAAGCTGAGTGGCTGAGACTGATTCCCAAGGTCGGCTCATGAACCATGCTGGCAGGAGCAATGCATCTTTTCTCTTGGTTGCCCCAGCACATGGACAACAGCTCCTTTTTCTGGAGCTGTTGTTCATGTGCTGGGACAACCAAGAGAACCCCCAAAATGGGGTCCCCTGGAAGCCTAAGACTATCTTTGATTGGCTTCTTCCAAACTGGCCACAGCCAGTTTCAGCCTGGTATGGGGTAGCAGCAGCCCTCACCTGGTACAGGGCCACGTTGGTGTGCTCCAGGAAGGCTGGTAGGCTCCTTGCTGACCCCTGGGTCACCGACCTTGGACTCCCACCATCTATCACACTTCTTGACTCGCTGCCACTGTCCACATGTGGCCTCTGGGACAGGTACAGGGGGTGTTAAGAGGCTAGACGAAGCCTGCCTCTCTGCCTACCCAGCCCAGGTCTGTTCACTCACCCGCCGGCTGGGGGTCCACTGGAGGAAGGTGAGCTCCTGAGATGTTAGCAGGATCCGATGGGGGCCCCGAAGCAGCCGCACCTGCTGAAGGCCTAACCTGAAGTTGAAAGTGAGGCCTCAGTCAGGCTATTGGCTCTGCCTGCACTCAGCACCCAACTCCTCCTCATCTTTCCGCATCTCATTCTGAGCCAGCTTCAGGGCTGGCAGGTGCTAAGTGCTGCCAATACAGAACCATTGGCCTCGGTCTCAGGACTGCAACTTCCCAGGGCCCGAATGGGCCTACTGTTGCATAGACCAGTTTCCTTGAGGCTTCGTTAGAGGTGAGCATAAACTGCTTCCAGATATGACTGAGGCTTCAGGTACATAGAGAGAGACATGTTTGCAAAGAGAAGGGATCCCTGGGATGGGTCTGGCTAGCCCCTCGCTGTACAAATAGGAGCCTGAAGCTCAGAGGCAGAGTCTCATCCAGTGTCACAGGCTTCTCCCTCAAGTCTCAAACAGACCTCTCAGGAGGCAGCCAGGACTCCTAGCTCTTCTTGTTAAGTGCAGCTAAGAGAGGGAAAGGAGGCCCTGAGATCTAGAAGTAGAGGGAAAGCCCCTGTAGTTTACCAAGGGAGACCACATAGGACCGGGACTCAAAGAGTCTGAGCCAGGCCTGTCATCCTCACCTGATGAAGTAAGCAAGGAATCCACCAACCAGTGCCAGGACACAGGCTAGCATCAGAGTCAGGAGGCCACCCAGGGGCTGCACACCTATGCAAGGAACAACCGGGGTCATTAGTGACCAGTCCCTCCTGTCCCTGGACTGCCTTCTCAAGTCCCTAGCCTGTGTGGGCTCTAGCCATCTCTGACTGTCACAGGCTGAACCCCCCCATAGGGCCTGGCCTGGCTTTGTCTTCAAGAGTGTCTGTGGGAGGACAAGGTCTTTGTCCTGTTCTCTCCTACTCCTGAAAGTGAGCAGTGGTGGGACAGGAGGCAGGAGTCACTATTTGTAGAAGAAATGAAGGGCAGATAAGCAGGTGAGGGCCTCCACCTCCCTACCTCCCTCCACGGAGGCTTCTCTGTATTCACATTTATTCTGGAGGTGGATGGTCCTGCCTGGTTGGGCACTGAGATGAATGGTGCTCTGGGAGGAGCTGGTGTGTAAGGATCAAGGAGGCACTGGTGTGGCTCAGTGCTGGAGTGCTTGCTTGTGGTACAGAACATACACATGTTACAGAGCAGACATGGTCAGGCAAGCTGAGGTGGCACCAGGGTCAGGAATACAGGCATTCCTGTCAGGGGAGGCCTGGTGGGTGGCAAGTGTTTGGGAAGATGCAGGAGTTGCTGTGTCTGTAGATCAGAGCTAAAAGATCTGGGTTGGCTGAGCCTGGACAACAGGAGGCTTAGAAAGTTTGAAGCAGGACAGGGACACATACAAGTCACTGCCACCATAATGATCAGGCGTGCACTAGAGAATTGCATGTACATATGTGCCTGTGTACCCGTATAAGAGTTCAGTCACATGTGTCATAAAGGATGGATGAATGACAGAAGTCAGAACTGTGTGGGCTTCTTGTCACACAGCCCCCAGTGGTCATAAGGAAAATGAATCCTGTATTGGAGCCAGCAGACTTGGGTCCAGCATGAGCTCAGCCACTGCCTTCCTGTGGGACTCTGGGGCAAGTCACCAAGGCTTTCTGAACTTCAATTCTTTGTTTGTTTGTTTTTTGTTTTTTGTTTTTCAAGACAGGGTTTCTCTGTGTAGCCCTGGGTGTCCTGGAACTCACTCTGTATGTAGACCAGGCTAGCCTTGAACTCAGAAATCCACCTGCCTCTGCCTCCCAAGTGCTGGGATTAAAGGCGTGCATCAACATCACCCAGCTGAACTTCAATTCTTCAGTGGTGTCTATGGAAGGTAATGGCCTACGCACAAGGCTGTGAAGCACTTAGGAGATCGATAAGCTGGGAGCATCTCTAGCCCTGATCATCCAAGGAAGGCCTTACTGGTCTCTCCTGGTGCTTCCCAACTACTGGCCAGGCTTCCCCATGAATGGTCATAGCTCTTCTTTACATTTGCCCTTGCCCACTTGGTAGGACTGATTACCCACTGGAGAGATTTAGTGTAGAATGGCTGAGTAAATATGGAGAGACGAGATAGGTGGACTGATGGAATGGGTATGTGGGTGGGTAGATGGGTGAATGGGTGGGTTGGTGGTAGATGGATAGGTAGGCAGGTGAGAAAATGGTTAGATGAATAGATGGATTGGGAGGATGGATGGACAGATGGATGGATGGGAGGACAGATGGTTGCATGTAAGGAAGGATGGGTGGGCAGATGGATGAAAGGAAGGATAGGTGTGTGGATGGAAGGGCAGATGAATGGCTAGACAGATTAAAGATTAGTGGGTGGACAGTGAATTACCTCTGATGCATAATGTGTTGGGGTCGAACCAACAGCTGGCATCGTGGGCTGGAGGGCTCCCCCCAGGAAAGTGAATAGGCTTTCCCAGGGGCTGCACCTGCCATGTGCTTGTGTCCAGAATGTGGGTAGGAACCAAGTGGCTTCCTTCACCATCTGTGTCCAGGATGACATATTGGGCTAGCCTTTTGCCTTTTCCATCTGTCCGGATTCTCTGGCTAAAACCAGCCACATCAAGAGCTCTTATGTGGTCCCCTAGGTGAGCCCCTGAGAGCCCTGCTCCATGGGTCTCAGAGCGGTTCAGGGCATGAGCCAACAGGATGACGGTTTCATAGATAGTTCCAAAGAGTGGGGACACCTGTAGGAGAGAAAGTCCTCCATCCTAGCACCCTGGGCATCTCAGGGGCCTGCAGGATTGTTTAGACTGTTGTCCTCTCCCTGACACTGTCCCCCTCTTGGCCACACATTACCCCAGCCCCACCGAGCAGCCCCACTGTCTCCATGGTTATCATCACTGCTATGTTACCCTCTAACTCAGATGTATCAAAGCTTCCAAAAGCAAATCTGTGATTCTAGCAGGTTCTGCCTCTTCGCACTTTGTTCAGGTCCTCATCTGGATGCTTCCTGATCCCTTAGAGCTCCACACACACATAGACAAAATGAACTAAATTCTATTTTTATAAGGACAACACGAGATACAAAAGCAAAAGTGTCCTTGCCCAGCAATATATGACAGTGATATTATGTATAATGTATGTGGCAGACACAGGTCATGTGGCCACAGTGGGGTGCAGCTGACTAGCCAAGTGGGTCACCAACCCAAGTCAGGAAGACCTGGAACGGGTAACCTGTGCACACACACTGGCTCAGGGCTCCACCCTCTAAGGCTGGAGAGAACCGGACACACTCACCTGCTCTGGCTCCAAGTTGGCAGCTTCCCCTCCACTCATCTTGGTAGCAGTGAAGGCATGGCTCTCAGGACTGGACTCCAGACTGATAGTGAGTACTGCATCATAGGCCTCCTGAAGGGGCCCATGGTCATCCAGGGCCAGGTAGGAGCGGTTGTGATAGGGCAGGGCAAAGAGCAGCGTGTCATAGGGCAGGAAGACCAGCCTCCCATCTGTCAGGCCCTCCTCCCAGGCGCAGTGCAGCAGGGTGGTCTGCTCCAGGCCTCCAAGCAGCGCCGAGTGCATGCACAGAACCACAACTGGGCGGGGGGGGGGGGGTTGGACATGTAAGGTCACCTGTGCACTCCAGCCCTTGTCAGAAACCCCAATCCTGAGGCCCTCAGAGCTCCCAAAATCTGTGGTCACACTTCTAACCCCAGCCTCAAAGCATTCTGGGTATAAGTGAGATTTGTCCTCAATCTGAATGTAATTAAGGCTGAGGCCACCAAATCTAGGTGGAAAAAAATCCTCCCAATCAAGGATACCCTGGTATGAAGATGACCCTCTGATCTTTTGTCCTAGAAACTGCACCAGCTTCTCACCCATCTCAACCCTCAGGCCCTGAAAATCACTGGTATTCTGATGTTTGTCTATGGTTGTTCCAAGTGCACTTACGCTTAGTCGCTCACTACTGACTGTGGGGTAGACACATGTAATGCCAATCCTAAGGACACTGAGACACAGAGGCAGGAGGATTATGAGTTGAAGGACAGACTGGGCTTACATGGCAACATCCTGTCTACAAACAAACAAGCAAACAAAAACCCTCAAAACCCCACCACAGCATGAAGGTGTATGTTTATCATTATCCACCTTTCAGGAGAGGAAACTTAGGCACAGAGGTTTATGAATTTCCTCAGAACATATAAGCACCTAGTAGCAGAGCTGGACCTGGACCCAGGGCTCACTACCAGTTCGTAATACTTAAAAAGATTTGTGTGCGTGTATTTTGGAATAGAGTCTTGTCATATAGTCCACACTTGCCTAGAACTGTGATTCTCCTGCCTCAGTCTACCCAGTACTGGGATTATAGGTTTATGGCACTGTGCTTATCTTAATTTTTTTAAATTAAGATGATTTCCATATCAGAAATCGTGTCCTTAAATGTGTACACTTTGGTAGTTTGAATATATTTGCTATTTTATCTGTGGGAACGTTCGTCACCCCACTGATGCCCCGTCCTCCTTCCTAGTCTATTGCCCATCTCAATAGATTATCTAGTCTGGATATTTCATCTGACACATATCCTTAACGTCTGACTTCTTTTACTTAAAGTACTCCAGGCCTGTCTTGGTGATAAGCATCAACGATTCATTCTTTATATGGTTGTATAATATCCCACTGTCTGACCACATTTTGCTTCATTCATAATCAGCCTATAACCTTAACTGTGGCCTTGGGTGGCACTTAAAGGTCTAAGCAGATACAGCTACACACATTTTGCCTTAGTAAAAGAAATATCTTTTCTGGTTTGGCTCTGAAGTGTCTGTCTGTCTCCAAAGAGGATCATGTATTAAAGTTTTGGTCCCTGGTTGGTGGACTCTGCCTTCATCCATGGATGGGTTTTTAGTTGGTGGTATTGTTGGGAGGTGATGGGATGTGGGACCTAGCTAGAGGAAGTGGGTCCCTGAGACCACGCCTCTGAAAGTTATCCTCACCCCTTCCTGACTCTGGTTCCTGGTGCCAGGAGGTGAGTCACTGCTCCAGCCACCAGGATATCCCCGTCTCAGCTCGGGTCCAAAGCAATGGACCCATCTGATCTTGAGCTGAAAATCCAAGAAAAGCTTCCCTCTTTCCAACCTGTTTTTCTCAGGTATTGTTTTTCATAGCAAGGCCATCCACACCACATCCTCTAATTGCCTCCTCAGAACAAGATAGGGTGGCCCCACTCAGGGCCAAGAGACCCCTCTGCCCCTTTGCTCTCTTCCCACCTCAGGTTCCCAACAGGCTTAGAGCCACAGCAGAGAAGGCCATCGTTCACTGAGAGGAGGTCGGGTCCCAACTGTCATCCTTTTCCTAGAAAACCCAGGAAGATGGAGCTACCACAAAAGAGCAGAGGTCTCCCTGCTGGGCCGCAGGCCCCTTGTTACACAGAGGTCAGAGCGTGGATGGAACCCTTTCCTTGGCTGAGACCCCGAGTGGCTGTTGCTGAGCTGGTGACCATGACTTATCTGAACCCTAAACAGCGGGAAAGGCTGGCTCTTGCCTAGAGACCCGCTGGGAGAGGCCATAGCCATGTCCCACCTGCTTTACCACTTTTCTGTCCAGGGCTCTCCTACACACCCCTTTTCTCTTAGGTGATATCAGAAGCATATTTTGTATTTGGCCACAAGAGGGAGCCGAGAACCACATAACTAAGGAGAAAGCCAGTTCAGGGCACTTCTCTTGACTGGCCATATCTGTCACCTCTTCAACACCCCAAGAACAAGGAGTTTTAAACTGCCTTTTGCCATTGAAGGGACTATGGAAAAGCACAGAACATTGAAAAGAAAGTACACTGAAAGCACAGACAGGTTTTGGTGGTTTGCCAGAGGCCACACAGCTAGTATAGGGCCAGCAGGGAACTCCCACAGTGCCCCTCACTGTTCTGCCTCCTGAATCTGAATGTCAGCATCATGGCTGGAACTCAGATCCCTGCTGCAGTGGCAGTGGCCTGGTCTCACAGCCTCCTTAGCTGCTCCTACCCTGGTCCAGCCATGAAGAGTAAAACTGCCCCTCATCTTCCTCGGCTATGAGATGTGTTTCTTGCATTCTCTGTGCTAACTGGCGCTTCTGTCTCAGATGAGCCTCCCTCATCTCCATTCTGCAGTTGACTTCTCATTCATTGCTCTCAATCCCACCCTAATGTCACCTCCTCTGGGAAGGTCTTCACCTCCAAACAGACCATCCCCTTTGGAGTCTGTTCCTTCTCCAGTTTCAGGCTCTTCGTAGCTAAGACCCAGCCTGTCACTGCCATGTTCCCAGAGCTCAGCTGGAGCTACATTTCACAAAACCAAGGATTCAGTTCTTGAGTCAAGCATCCCCAGAAAGCTTAGTCCCTCTCATAAGTCCTGACCACACCAGTTTGGGGCTGGGCTTTTGACTACGATCCAGGAGCCAAAGCTTGAGCTTTCTGAATGAAGATTGTTGAGTTATTTGTGATAACTCACGTATCAGTTGTCAGAATCCGCTACATTGAAGTGGTGTGGGGACCAGAGCCAGTGCCCTGAGCACATGGGACAAAGGCAGAAATACTGAAATGCAGAGATGAAATGGCACCTCAGGCCAGCTACAATCCAGGCTCACTTGAACATTGCAGATGTTTCCATTGAAATATTAGGGGTAGTAAAAAAAAAATCCAACTGACAACCTAATCCTGGATACGTAAATCCCAATACAGGACACAAGAAACATGAAAGGCCAAGGGTATGTGACTGCTTGAAAATCATTAATTTCACAAGAAAGACCCACAAAAGAGAACGGGATAGATAGAACTCTAAATGGAAAGTTCAAAAGAATGAGTGTAAAATGTTCAACAGAATCAAAGAGCCTACAACAGAATTACTGACTGAATGAAAAAAGAACACAGACAAATAGCAAGTGAAATAAGTCAATACATGATAAAAGGGGATACAATAGAGAGAAATACTGGGCAAAGAAAATGGAGAGATGGCTTAGCAGGTGAAGATGCCAGCCACCCAATGATGCAGACCTATGGCCTGTGCTCAGTCCCCAGAACACACATGTGTACCATGGCATGGGCATCCACATACTAACACATCATACATACTACCACCAGCACCACCATAGTCAATTTAGAAAGAAGTACTGGAAGAAGTCAAGTTCAAATATTGGAAGTGAATAGTTTGATAATTCAAATTTAAAAAATCAGTGGAAAGTCTCAGAGCAGAATGAAGCAAGTGTAAGACACAGACAGAATATCAGGTTTTGAAGCCAAAGTACATGAATTCAAATTTTCAGACAGTGGTGAAGATAAAATAGTAAGAAAGTATGAACAGAACATATGAGATCAATTCAGGGCTAACATATGAGATCCACTCAGGGCCACCCCAGGACTAAATCTGAGAGTCATGGACATAGAAAACAGAGGATTTCAAGTTAAATACATCAGAAATATGTTTTTAAAAAAACCAGACAATTCCCCAAATCTAGTGGGCTATTCAAATACATGAGGCATTTAGAATGCCAAACAGACAAGACATCCTCATATCATACTATAGTTAGGATACAAGTGTACAGAACAAGTGTACATGTATGTTAAAAGGTATAAAGCTAAGTGCAAAGTCACATCTGGGACAGGACTATCACAATAATAGCAGACATTGAAATATAATCCATAACCTCTTAGCTTTAGCATTTCTGCTGAGAAATCTATTATTATGATAGATCTGAGAACATGGATTCTTATACCCAGCAAAGCTATCTTTCTTATTATCCTTCTATATAAAAACAAAAATAAAAACATTTATAACCACTGAACTAGCATAATACACAAATGGGAAAGGTAAACATATCCATGAGGACATGAGAAAGAATAAGCTACAGTAAAAAACAAATAAGCAATTTAGAATTGGAAAAGGATCAAATATTACTAAAATAACAAAATAACAGAAATGAAGGCATACATTTCAATAACAATGCTGAATGTTAACAGCTTCAATTCATCAATATGAAAGAAATAGAATAACATTAGATTTAAAGCAACAACAGAACTCCTCTATTTGTTGTCTATAAGAGACATGCCGCCAGGCAGTGGTGGCACATGCCTTTAATCCCAGCATTTGGGAGGTAGAGGCAGGCAGATTTCTGAGTTCAAGGCCAGCCTAGTCTACAGAGTGAGTTCCAGGACAGCCAGGGCTATACAGAGAAACCCTGTCTAGGGGGGAAAAAGAGAGAGAGAGAGACATGCTTTGGGCTGGCGAGATGGCTCAGTGGGTAAGAGCACTTACTGCTCTTCCGAAGGTCCTGAGTTTGGATCCCAGCAACCACATGGTGGCTTACAACCACCTGTAATGAGATCTGATGCCCTCTTCTGGTGTATCTGAAGACAGCTACAATGAATTACGCTGGAGCGAGTGGGGCC
>JADRCD010151010.1:0-11187 GCA_019843815.1 Montemys delectorum
CCCCCCCCCCAAAATATTGCCTATCCTGAGGTCACTAATATTTCTTCTATATTTTCTTACAGTTTTAGCTTTTATATATAGATGGATGAACCATTTTGAATCAGTCTTTGGTACAGAGTAAGGTAAGAGCTCAGTTGACTTCATAATGTTTTTGTAGGTTATTAAACTGCATCCTTTTATCTTCTGGAAAAACAGCCATTTGTACCTTATGAAATATCAACTGAAGACTAGGCTTGGTGGTACACACCTGTAATTCCAGCAGAGGCAAGCAAATCTCTGGGAACTTGAGGCCAGTTTGGTTTCCATAGTGAGTTCTAGGCCAGCCAAGGCCACATAATAGTGAGACCCTGTCCTAATGATAAATAATAATAATAATAACAATACAATTTTAAATATTAATAATATATCACTACAGTTTGACTCCTTTGACCACCACTGTGTTCCGCAGATCTGGCTTTGTGCTTGCTTCATGCTATCTTAATTATAGTAGCTATTTGCTAAGACTTAGACTTAGATGATTGGAGCCTTGATCTAATTTTATTTAATATTTGATATTGTTCTGCAATTGTTTACATTCAGTTTTATTTAAAAATTATTGAATGAAAATATTTACCTGAGGTGGATTTATCACAGCCCTGCCTCCAACTTTGTTTTTCTCATTATTGTGGTTACTCTGCATTACTTCCATTTCAATACAAACCTTAGAATAAGTTTGTTAATTACCTAAAAAAAAGTTTATTGGGGTTTTAACTAGGCTTATATTGAACTTGTAGATCAGTTTGGAGATCTTAACTATATTGAGTATTTTGTGGCTAAATATAAATGTATGTGGAACTGGAGAGATGGCTCAGCAGTTAAGAGCACTGACTACCTTTCTGGAGGTCCTGAGTTTGTAGGGGCTGCTGGAAGACCCCACACTCAGGGCTCGGGAACGATGACAACCCCAAACACCACCAAGACACGTACTTGATGCAATCAGCAAGAGGGTTTTTTTATTCAGCCCTGGGCGAGACTCATATCCCACGCAGGAGTAGAGGAGTCTGGCATCAAGCAAGAATTTGAACAGGTTTTTATACCCACACAGTTGCTGGGGGAAAAGGGGGAAACTAAGGCAGAGGAAAGTACAGGGTAGTCTCTGATAAGCACGCTAGCCACCTGGCAATTGTTTTGGCTCAGGTTGTTCTGATCTCTAAACTCTGGGGGCTGGTCGCCCATTGTTCTAAGTCCTGGGAGCTAGTTTCTCATTCTTCTAAGTCCTGGGAGCTATTCTCCCATTCTTCTAAGTCCTGGGAGCTATTCTCCCATTCTTCTAAGTCCTGGGAGCTAGTCTCCCATTAAGTTCAACTGATGGCCAAACTCTTACAGCACAGTTTGAAAATTTTAACCTCTCGTTGTACAGTTTGGAAATTTTAACCTCTCAAGTTCAAATCCCAGCAACCACATGGTGGCTTACAACCATCTGTAATGAGATCTGATGCCCTCTCTGGTGTCTGAAGACAGCTAGAGTGTACTTACATATAATAAATAAAGTAAGTATAAAAAAAATAAGAAGTCAATAAAAAATAAATAAATGTATGTCATCACTTATGTAGATAACTCTTAAAATTTCTCAGTGTCATTTTCTATTGTTCATTTTGAAGCCTTTCTTGTTAAATTTATTTCTATTTTATATATTTTGGTGTTATTGTAATCCTTCTTTTACAGTATATATGCTTTTAATTTCTTTTTTTTTTTTGCCTTACTATAGAAGCTAGAACCTCAGTAATATATTAAAATTTAAAGTAAGTCTCTTACACAGCTTAGTGTTAGAGTCTTTTCCCAGCATGCTCAAGACCCTGTGTTCCATTGTCAGTACTACAAAGAAAGCAAAGTAAAAAATTTAAAAGTTGAGGTATCCTAATCTTGTTTCTAATGCTGAGAGGCTACTACTCTGCCTTTCTCCCTTGCCTAAGACAGTGTGTAGGAAAATGTTGTAGGCCAGACATGATATGTGGGTATAAATGAGTATCACTGTGGTGGCTTTCATGAGAATGTCTCCCATAGGCTCATAGATTTGAATACTTGCCGCAGGCTGGCCAGTCCCAACTCCTTCACCGGTTCCGGTACAGGTCGGCAAGGCTTTGGTAAAGAAAAATTAACAGACTCCACACAAGGAAGTGCAGGATCTGAATGTATTTCTCAAAATGGCATCAGACTTTTACAGTCATTACAAAGGAGAAAAGAAAAATCTGGCAGCTCAGCATTCAAGGTACATCTGAGGCCATCTGAAACACATTGGCCCTAAAAAACCAGCCATCTCCTCTGGACAGGTGCAATACCTCCGGGCTCTGAGCACATTCAGGCCTGCGCTGGCCAGTGGGAGTCCGGGGGCGGGGGGGAGGTGTGTGTGTGTGTGTGTGTGTGGGTGTGTGTGGGTGAGCCAGCCAAGAAGGTAAAGGCTCTAATATTGAATGCTCTGAAGTACACTATCTCCTCTCTCTCTCTCTCTCTCTCTCTCTCTCACACACACACACACACACACACACACACACACACACACTTTCCGCTCAAGGTCTGGCCCATCCTTAGTAAACGCCCACTATGCTAATCTTCTGGGCTAGTAGAGGCATGTCCCAGGAGTCTCATTCTTCTAATCCCTGGGAGTGATTCAACTGCTGTACTTGATTGAAAAGTTGAGCTTGCCCTGGGATTATCAATTTCTATCCTGTAAGCTTTTATGCCCTACCCCCCTCATTATCTCCCTAACAATGCTGGAGGCAATTAGTGTGAATGTGTAACACTGCCTGCAAAATTCCAAGCCAGGGTTTGGCTAGGATGTTGGAACATTGGTGGAGACCAGAGAGCAACATTTAATTTTGTTTAGCTATTGTAGTAAGTCATATCTTGGTGGGCACCTAGCACTCGAGACTATCAAAAGGACATATCTGGGCTACCTCTGAGATAGGAGTTGCTGGAGGCTGGCTTCCTTGAAGCTTTTTGCCTCATAAACTGCTGTCACACAAAGTGTGCATGGCAAATACTTAGTTCACAGTTGGTGGAACTGTCAGGGAAGGATTAGGAGATAGAGTCTTGTTGAAGGAGGTGTGTCACTAGAGGTTTCAAAAGCTCATACCATTGGCATTTAGGTCTCTCACTTTTTGACTTTCTCTATATCTCATGGTTGTTGTCTCAACATGTAAGCTCTCAGATACTGCTTCAGAACTATGTCTGCTACTGGTGCCATGCTCTCTACCATGATGGCCGTGCTCTCACCCTGTGAAACTGTAACTTAAGCTCTTAGTTGAGTGCTTTCTTTTACAAATTGCCTTGGTCATGGTGTCTCATCAAGCAATAGAAAAGTAACTAAGGCAGTCACCTTGACCACATTCTTCAGGGGAAGACAGAACAGATAATAAACACTTAACTCTTCATATTCTAAATCTCAGAAGCAGTAGCTTTGAGTTCCTTCAGTCTTCTCTTAGTAGAAGGTGTGGTCTGAATACAGGATAACATAAACCTGGCTAAACAGAACCTAATAGGGTGTGGTTTCTAGGAGCCCTGCTGGGTCCAGTTTCCTCACTCTCCCATCTTGCAGCATTTAAGCTTTTTGGTAGTCATCATTCTTCATTTGTTTCTCTTCTCATGTCAACAGAAGCATTCCTACACCCTCAAGTGTCAGGAACTTGAAAAGCTTGAACCAAATATTGATGGGGAAAAGATCTATAAATAGGTGCTTACTCTGTCTTTAGTGAGTTGTAAAATTTGTTGAGATAAAAATCAAAAGGAAGGTTAGAGAAGTTTTACAAACACACATGCCAGCACACATGAGGATAAACTTTAAGAAGAGAGCCAGGCATGATGGTGCACACCTGCATTCTCAACAATTTCTACCTTACCCAGGCTGTAGTGGCATATTGCTTAATTTGAAGCCCATGGTTGGATACTGTCATTTAACATAGATGCTGACTCAAAAACCTATCATAGATTATGTGGTGATATCATGTGAATATGATTTGTCCTCTTTGAATCTTGTACTGAAACTTAATCCTCTTGTAAAATGTTAAGAGGTAGGGTCAGATGGAACTTTAAGAAATTAAAGATTAGCACTCTGCCCTTGTGAGTATATTAACCCATCCACCTGACTAATAAATTAGTGGGTTAATGGGTGTGCTGGATAGTTTTATGTGAACTTGACACAAGTGAAAGTCATATGAGAGGAGGGAACCTCAATTCCTGTGGGGAATTTTCTTAATTAGTGATGATGGGGGCAGGCTCAACCCTTTCCTCCCCAACATACTTATTTGTCATAGTGTTTCATCATAGCAATAGTAACCTTAACTAAGACAATATGTATCCTAAGAGTAGGTCTGCTATGAAAGTCAGTCTGACCAGGTCTCTAGAGCCTTCTCTGTGCCTTGTCATGAAATAATGCCATATACCACCCCGGAATGTTGCCAAAAATCAGATACATTTATCTCAACTAGAACCAAGAGCCAAAATAAATATTTTTTTATTCATATCTTGTGTAGACTGTAAAACAGAAAATGGAGAGGATTGAGCTTAAATAGAGGAAGAGTAGCTGAAAGCTGGATTGTTACTGTATAATACAGTATATATTGAGATGAGAGAGCCTACCACTGTCTTCATCCTTCCTTGGTAAACATCAAGAATTTGTGAGAAAAGGTGTGGGGATAGGGATGGAATGCCAATCACAACTTAAACTAACAAGGTTTGTAGAACAAAAATGCTTCTCATGCTACCAGGCTCAAAGGGAGAATTTGGTCTTTCTGAAAGGCTAAAGAGTAGCTCTACCTTAAGGCATGGACCTCAACCATACTATCAGGACTTTCTGTGTTCTGAACATAGGATCCTCCTATTGTCTCAGGCTTTTAAACCACAATGTTAGCCACAGTGGAATAATAACATTGCTTCTCCGTTAGTTTTGACAGGAAATCTGCAACAACAACAACAACAACAACAACAAAACCAATCTGATTGAGAGTGTTGCATCATGTAACCATCCCTAATCCATAATAATTTTATGTTACACAGGGCATGACACAATCCGATCAGCCTGCTAGAGTCCTGGGCACATCCATGAAAGGTTAGTGGCTATCTCAAGCAGCCCACAGGGAAAGATCTCCCACAAAGAAGAGGGACAGTAGGATCTGCATAGTACAGCAGCCTGCTGCTTGCTGTGTTTAAGCAATTTTGACTGTGTGACATTTTTGTACTTTGTAACATTTACACAATTGATAGCTTGGGGATAGTCTGAGGTGCACTTAGAGACGGTGAGGGTATTCTTTTCAGCAATCACTTGGGCACTACTTCTCTGTGGGAAGTAGCCAAGTGTTCCCTGAGCCTCGTTTATCGTTTTAGTAACCAGTGAAGGTAAGAAGTTGTCAACATCAAGTTGCAAAAGTCACCAGAAAGAGCATTTAGATAGGAATCTCAGTCCTGATGGTTGTCCCTCCTGGAGTGCTGTGGCCATTCTCTTTAACCTCGAGCACTGGCTCCATAGGACATGGGACTGGAGTCAAGTAGGTGGCCAAAGGACGTGTATTACTGGTTGTTAGCCCCCAACACCTTATGATACATGCAAAGACTACAGAAACTTTGTACATAGAATCCAGAAATGTGAAATGGTCCCTGAGTAGGACCCTTACCTAGCAAGCAGGAAGCCCTGGGTTTGATTCCTATCCTAGTATTATACTAGGTATAGTGGTGCACACCTGTAATACCTGTACTCAGGAGGTGGAGGTAGAAAGATCATAAATTCATCCTGAAGTTCCAAGGCTGACTTGGACTGTGCTCTCTCACTCTCTCTCTTTCTTTCTCTCTCTTTCTTTCTCTCTTACTTTCTTTCTTTCTTTCTTTCTTTCTTTCTTTCTTTCTTTCTTTCTTCCTTTATCTTTCTCTCTCTTTCTCTCTCTCTCCCTCATATATTTATATATACATATGTGTATGTATATACTTTAATTAATTAATTAAATTAACTAAAAGGTAGATGTTGGAAGTATGTCTAAATGGTTTTTTAAAAACAAGCCCTGAGGGCTCATGCTTGAGGACTTTGCAGGGAAGTGCAGGTTCTGGCGTTGTGACTTAACCTGAGGAGTCTGGGGTAAAAAGGTGAGAGGCTGAATGATGGAGTCTGGACCTGTGTGGTATTTACCATTAAAATGAAAGGCGGGACTGCCTCCCCCTTAGTTTTGCTAAGAGGCCTGCTGCTTAGGATTCTAATTCCACTTTATGAGTTTCAGACCAAGTCATAGTACTCTACCAAGTATGCATGAGTACCAAGTACTCAGGTCTATAAAATAATCATACAAATGACCAGTAATACAGGGAACACTTGCTATGTGCCAGTCATTGTTCAAAGTGTTTTACTATATCTCACATAGCTAATAAGGATAGCAGTGAGATTTCGATCCAGGTGCCAAAGAAAGAATATGATAAACACATTTTAAATCTGCAATCATAGCATACCCTGTGTTGGGCCCTACTTGGTCTTGGTTTGGGCCTTGAAGACAAACCCGAGCCTGGCTCGATTTTCGAGACCTGTCATTCGCTTGAGAATGACTCGGCACAACCTACGACCTGAATGAGACTGCCTCTGCCTAGCTACCGCTGATGTATCAATTTCTTATAGGCCCCGTGAGATCACCCCACACCCCTCATTATCTCGGACCACCCATAAATCGTCTCACCCCATACCCCTACCTCCTTTCCTTCTCTATATAAGCAAGTGCCTAGTTTAATAAAGTGAGTTCCTGCTTTGACACGACTCCGTCGACACTCACCATCCCTCTCAGCCCAGACAGAAAAGGCTGGACCGGGTTCTCTCCTCTTGCCTGGACCTGCCCGCCAAGAGCCAACAACCCTGTTTTCTTGAACTCCCCATCTTGTTGGCAAAACAGAAAGTCTGAAGGTCTGAGAATAAGGAACATAATAGGAGACTCAAAAAGTAAATGGCCATTTGGACCTTTCTGTTGATTCCTGACTCTAAACCTGGCCTTCTGGACATATTGGGAGGTGCTGAGGACTATGTTGTCTAGGGGGTAATTACTCACCAATGCACCCAACTCCCTCTTCTCATTTTTCTTTTCTCTTGTTATTGTAATTATGTGAGAATTTACAGAATAATCCATCACCAAGTCCTCCAGAACAAATTGAATGTTAGGTTTATCAAACAACCTAATAAAGCAGATGGCATTACCCACTGGTAAAACCCCTCTACACCTCCTACTCAACCCTACAACACTTCAGTATTTCACAAAGCTGACAGATTATTCATTTACAAGCAGATTAATCCTGAACAGTATGAACATGGAAGAAAATTATATTTCTTTGTCTCCATAATTGATAAGAAGGATACATTAATCTACAGAGCCTGGAGGAAGGGCCCATCTGTTTGCCCAGACCTGCATTGGTGGAACCTATTCATCTGTCTGCCTGTGTGTTTGCCAATCTGTTGGTCAGATATCCCATCCCAGTGACTGAAACTGGGTACCTGCACTTTCAGACAGCAGCCCATTCTGCTCATGTGCTGAGGGGATCAAGCTCCACACTCTGCAGTATCGGCCTAGAATGGAGACTGCCACTCTCTGCTTCCTTTTACTTTGCAGTAACTCTGATATTTGGGAAGTCTGTAAACACATCTCTGAAGTAATTCGGTAAGTTGGCCCTGGCTATCTCCTCACTAACTTTTCAGGGGGTTCCAGAAGGAATTTGCTCAATAAGATTCTGATTTAATCCCCTCACTGCTTTCTACTATTGCTTTTCAACATTTAAAATTTTTACGTACTTCCTCTCCCTTGCATACTAGAAGCAGCTGTGAAGTATTATGTCTCCCAGAGGCCTGCCAGAGCTGTCAAGAAATGCTTTACTGGCCAAGTCTCTTCTTTTTTTCCAGAAGCATGGGGTGGAGTGGGGGTTTCTGAGAAAATTCTAATTCAGAACTAAGGCTCTCACAGAGATGAAGCTGATTGGGACACACAAACACTGCCACATCCTACCCCACCTCCGATGTGGAGGGCAAGCTCTGTTTATCAGGCTTGAGAAGACTTGAGGTAGAGATAGAAGGAATATGGGAGGTGAGCAAATCTACCTGGAGTGGAAGAGAAGCTCAGGGCAAGTCCTGGCAGATGCCACTCCAGGTTGAGATGAGAAATAGGATAAAAGAGAAAGGGGAAAAAAAAACTATGACAAGAGCTTGCTATTTCTGCCTCTGGCTTTGGGATCTGTTCCTTTAGCATTTGTGGTCCTGTTACCTCCTGAGCAGAGTCAGAGTGCTGGCCTCCAGGCAAGTAGGGCACTTTCTTGATGTGACTATCTATCAGGGTGCTTATGCTCTGAATGAACAGCAAAATGTACTCTCTGGTAGACTATACTTTACAATGTGCAGCTCATCCACCCTGGGCTGTACAGGAGCTTCTCTGGGAATCTCAATAAATGGCTAAAGATGGGGTATTGTGGGCTGAACTGACCTCCCTAAGCTGTTTCTCACTACTGAGACTCCTTGAATATGTGTCACAGAGGTCCCAGTCTATATCTGGGCATTAGGCTTTTGTATAATTGCTATCCTTTCCTGGAGGTTGAGCATGCTTGTAGTGGGGCTTCCCCACCATATCCATAAGAATTCTGCGATACCTAGGATGCCCTTTGGCTTCTGTAACTAAAGACCTGTAGAAGATGCTGAGTTAGACCAAACAATACTTTCTGCTGTCTTGATGTTGGTATATTTTCATTCCCCACTTTTTCTCTAGCTGAATTTTCTTCACTTTTTTGTTTTTTGTTTTTTTTAAATCTCATTCTCTATATTATAAACTAAGTGTTAACTGTGGGCTTAATACAATCACAATGGTATTATAAATGTTCATTTGGTTTTGTACTTTCCTTTGTAAAATAAGAGATTAATTTCTACATATGTATTTAAATTGATAATTATAATTTTAAAGGAGAAAAAGAATTAGCAACTCTGACCCCAGGGTCCTTCCAGCTTAAATGTAATATCATTCTATTTCATTCACTTGTTCTAATAAAAATTATTAAAACATGAATTATAAAGTAATGATATGTAAATTATCTAGTGAAACCAACAAAGCACTTAATTTCAGCCTTTAAATGTGGCAATTAATGCTGGATATACATCTATAGTTTGGAGGGTGAATCTTAATAGGTATAAGTTTGAGGGTTAAAATAAAGAATTTTAATGCATTCCAATCTGAGTCTAAAACTACTTAACCAATTAACTTGTTTCTGTCTAAATCAAGATTTTTACACTCTTGTAGTAGAGAAAACTGAGTGTTTAGCCTGTTTCTCATCTCTCCAAAGCTGTAAAATATGATCATCTTTCCACATGTTGTCCAATGACCAGGAGCTGTTTAAGGCATTTCTGTTTTATTATTATTATTTTTACATTAATTTGCAGAGTTCTATTTGTCTTTCTTAGGAGATACAGGGGAAGTGAGAAGTGTAATTTATGATCTTAAACAGACAAGGTAGAGTGAGACAATATACTCTTCCTGAAGATTAAAACTGAGACAAAACAAAGCCAAGTAGTCAAAATAAAAAAACATATTTTGAAAAAAGTGTGGATTATTTGGCCACTTCTCTGTCTGCCTTCACCAGACCTGCAGTACCAGGAACATCCAGTTTAGATCCCTTCTCCCTGCCCACTCCTCTACCCGTGGAGTCCCCCAGGGTATGTCCAGCTGACATGAGATGCATACTGCCTGCCCCTCACCCCTGCTAACTGCATTGTCCAGCCACCATTCTACCCATGTTCACCATGCCTTTAGTTCCAGCAACAACCAGATTAGACTCTGCCCCCAGTGCTCTGTCTGCTATGTTCCCTGGGGCATATCCAGTTGCTTTGAGATATACACTGCCCCAGGGTTTCCATTGTCTAGCCCAAGGCTACCCTCTGGAGACCTGCTGTACCAGGAACATCAGGGACAACCAGATAGCTAAAGGTCAGTGTAAGAACAAAATCAACAAAATCCAGGACAATATGGCACCTTCAGAGTACAGTAAGTCTTGGATATCCTAACACAATCAAAACACAAGAAAATTACCTCAAATCTTATAAAAATGATAGGGGTCTTTAAAGAGGAAATGAATAAATACCTTAAAGAAATACAGGAAAATACAATTAAACAGGTGAAGGAAATGAGTAAAACTGTTAAAGACTTGAAAATCAAAATAGAAGAAATAAAGAAAACACAAACTGAGGGAATCTTGGAAATTGAAAACCTAGGGAAGAGAAAAGGAATAACAAACTCAAGCAACATCAACAGACTACAAGAGATCTCAGGTGTAGAAGAAACAATAGAAGAAATTGATATATCAGCCAAAGAAAATGTTAAATTAAAAAAAATCTGGCACAAAACATCAGGAAATCCGCCATATTATGAAAAGACCTAATCTAAGAATAATAGGAATAGAAGAAGGTGAAGAGTTCCAGTTCTAAGGACCAGAAAATATTTTCAACAAAATCGTAGAAGAAAAGTTGCCCAACCTAAAGAAAGAGATGTCTATAAACATACAAGAAGCTTACAGAACACCAATTAGATAAAAGAAAATCTGCCTGGTACATAAAATCAAAACACAAAATCTACAGAAAAAAGAAGGAATCTTAAAAGCTGCAAGGGGGAAAGGCCAAGTATAAAATACAAAGACATTCATTATTACACCCAACTTCTCAACTTAGATTCTAAAAGCTAGAAGCGTCTGGGAAGATGTCTTGTAGCCTCTAATAAACCGCACATGTCAACCTAGACTACTATACACAGCAAAACTCTCAATCACTATAGGTGGAGAAAATAAGATATTCCAAGACAAAACCAAATTTAAACAATATCTATTCACAAATCCTTAGACAAACCCTTAGCCAAAATAACTAAAATGCAGAGAGACAGTATCCAAATTATCAAAATCAAAAATGAAAAGGGAGACATAACAACAGACATTGAAGACATTCAAAGAATCATTAGATCTTACTTCAAAAGACTATCCTTCAAAATATTGGAAAATCTAAATAAAATGGATGACTTTTCTAGACAGATACCAAAGTCAAAATTATGCAAACTATCTAAATAGAACCATTTCCCCTAAGGAAATAGAAGCAGTCATTAAAAGTCTCCCAACAAAAAAAGCTCAGGGCCAGATGATTTTAGTGCAGTATTCTTTCAAAGGAGAGCTAATATT
>JADRCD010151012.1:0-12490 GCA_019843815.1 Montemys delectorum
CTTCACAGGCCACTCTCACGGGTTATGGAGTGTAGAACAAGCTGAGGGAATTAGGTATCTGTGTGAGAGAAACTATTTAGTGCTTGAGCCAAGTGTGACTTTCCTCACATCTATGGGAAGAACTCGGCCTGGGGGCCCTGGGACTGCCTCTGGGATCCCACAAGCTCCCCTATTCTGTTCTCACTTGCTCCTCAGGAAGTCCCTGGGTATGAGAAAGCCTCTAGAGGAGGGTGACGCCTAAACAGAACAGGGGACTTGGGTCAGCCTGACAGGGAGATGAGACAGGCAGGGATAGGCAGGGACAGGCCGGGGTGTGTGTAATACAAGCATGCAAGTAGAGGTGAGCTTCCAGCCTTGCTGGCTCCTGGGGCACGTTAAACCACCAGCCGGGTAGGGCTTTTGAAAATAGCGGTATTTCAAGAGTACATCTTTTTCATCTAGAATTTTCTTTGTATCTTCAGCGACCCTTTTCTCATGGCTACATTAACAGGAGGGCAGGAATGTGACAGCAGGCTGGGGGCCTGTGGGGGTTGTGACATGGGTTGCTATGAATTGTACTAATTCAGCCCAGGTTGAATCAGCCTAGAGCAACAGCCGTGTTATCTGCTGCTGGTTCAACAGCGGGGCAGGGCTCAGCTGGTTGGCTGGTCCGCTTTGGCTGGCATCAGCATGAACGAAGTCAGCTCAGGTCTTCAGCTTCCTCGGACGGAGACTGAAGCTTCTCTCTCTCTTCGCGTAGTCTTGGAGACTTTCTCCATGTTCTCAGTGGACTTTGTACAAGGCCCGTCAGAGCTCCCAAGGCAGCAGACCAGATCCTCCTAAGGCTTAGGCCCTATGCTGAGGGGGAAAAAAAAATACACATGTGTAGGTCATGAAGAGTTTGCCTAGCATATGCAAGGCTCTGGGTTCGATTCCCTTGTCCCACAAAAATTAAAAGTTTAAAATAAATAAGGAAATAAAACAAGATATGTTTAACATTCCTTTTTCTATATTATCCTCATTTAAAGTACATCTTCCAGGTCTTGGCATGGTATCATATGCCTATACTTCCAGCACTCAGGAGTCTGAGGTGAACCTGGACCAGAATGAGTAAGTTATAGGGTGAGACCCTGTTTCAAAAGACAAACCATGCCGGGCGGTAGTGGTACACGCCTTTAATCCCAGCACTTGGAAGGCAGAGGCAGGTGGATTTCTGAGTTCGAGGCGAGCCTGGTCTACAGAGTGAGTTCCAGGACAGCTAGGGCTATACAGAGAAACACTGTCTCGAAAAAAAACAAAAACAAAAAACAAACAAACAAACAAAAGACAAACCATGGGCTTTCCAAATGGCTCAGAGGGTAAAGGTGCTTGTGGCCGAGCTTGACAGCCTGAGCTCCATCCTCTGGAACCATATGGTGGACGGAGAGAACGAACTCTTGAAAGCTGCCCTCTGATGTGTATGCATCTATAGAAGCATATATTAAAAATGTGATTTTTGAAAAAGATGAAACAAAATAAAAATACACTGTCCTAATCGAAGTCATTGGTTCAGCTCAGACGCAAAGTGGGTGTGAAGGCCGAGGCCAGACTGTGAGTACCAGGCACCCGGGTTTCCTGGGGCCTCTGATCTGATGAAGATACTTCATTGACAGTACCGGGGAGGATGTGGTCCTGTCTTTCCGACACCTTCCTTGAGGGCCTTGCCGTCTTGCCTCCGGTGTTCCAGTCTGCACCTTAGAAAGCATCCCTAGGGTAACACCCCTCGGCAACGGGCAGGTGCCTCTTTGGCTCCATGAAACAGCGCATGTCCTACTTGCAGGCTCACCCAGACATCCTGAGCCCTTGCGCATCACAGAGGAGCTTCAGGCAGCTGTCCTCACTTAAGTCAAAGAGCACTGGTGGTTTTCAGACAGAAGGCGAGGCTGTTCAAAAGGAAAATTACAGGGTTTCCCACTTCTCTCAGGTCTAATGGGTCAGCTGCAGCCCCCAAGCCCAACCAGGGAAGTCCCGAAGTGTGGTATCGCTTCCCACGGTATCTCTCCCTGGGCGCTGGCAGTCCCAAGAAAAAATGAGAAAGAAGGAAGAGTTAGAGCAGAAGTGGGAGGAAGAAGAGGGGGAGTAAATATAGGAGGCTTATGAATTTGGCCAAGGTGGAGGGTGGTTTAAAATGAAAGATAAATAATATTTCACGGATGTAGCACTTAACTGTACTCGAAGCACCATGCTAAATGTTTGCCAACACTGACTTCCCTGGGAGGGGCCTCCGTCACTTTTTTTTTTTTTTAAACATACAAACTATGGCTAAAGGAGAGGGTGGGTGACCTCCCCAGGACTCGGCAGTGCCAGCTTGTGAGGCCAGATGACCTCCTTCTGGAACCCCGGGGACTGTTATTGAGGTGCCCCGAGCCAAGTCATTGGTTACCGTCTTTGCTTCATTAGGGAATCCAGCTTTCTTTCCCCTCAAAGTGGGACTTCCCGTCCTTCATCTTAGCAGGAGAATCAAGCCCTCATGCATCACCCGGCTTAGTTATTGCCTCTAAGAATCAATTAATCAGAAAATTGTTCTTAGCTTGATCTTGCAAGTCTCCAACCAATATTTTCTCTTCTGTGTCTTCCCGTATCAATGAACATAATTATCGTATGTGTAGTAGATATACAAACGCACACACATATATATATGTATGTATGTATGTGTATGTATGTATATATGTGTGTATGTATGTATGTACATATATATATTTGTGTATATGTATATATATATATATATACACATATCAAGAAACATGACATATGCTAATTTTTCCAGTTTGGAACATTTTGCCTGAGGAGTGTGTGACTTAAAATGGCAAATGGTGTTGGTAATTAGAGAATAAACACAGGAGGAAATCCCCTCCATGCTCTGCAAACACAATAATCCCCCCAATACAGTCTATGGTGCTTAAATAAACAAAAGGTACGATAAGAAAAAGAGAAAAACCAACAGGGGCGTGTGGCTTAGCTGAATGGCCATGTCCTATAGCTGGAAGATGTGTCGAGGATGGATATTAACTGCTGAGCTCAGAGCACAGTATTGATTGTTACCTGGTACACTGAGCAGCAGTATACAGTAGACACAACAGGCATTGGACACCTTCCCCTTGTGGATACTGGCCATGAGCCATTATTGATAGGATAAACATTTGCTCCCTGGTGAATGCTAGCCAAGAACGAATGTTGACCCTCCATGGGCTGGGCCACGTTAGCCTCTGGTGACCTCTACTGTCATAGATTGGAAGGAGCTAGGTATGTGTAGACTTCACACGCAGTGACAAAGCCTCTGCCTGTCACATCCCTGGTGGGCTAGTTCCAAAAAAAAAAAAAAAAAAAAAAAAGTGGCTTGTGAGTTGGTCTGATGGCTACTCTTTCTGAGTACCGCTTGGTCCTGTCGGTATGGAAGGTACAGGGACTGGAGTGTGGCTACACAGAGAGGGGAGTTCCTGTTCTGGAAGATTCCAATGGGCTCTCTGAAGCAGGCTGTTCTGTGTCCTCACCACAGTAGGCAGGTCTTGGCTTTCTCTGCTATTGAGATGACCAGAGCTCAGGACAGTGGCTTCATGAATACTGGTACCTTAGAAGGATCCCATGCTTGCTCTCCTGCTCTTCTTAGAAGGATCCCATTCTTGCTTTCCTGCTCTTCTTGCCATCCTGAAATTTTAAACACTTCTGAACAGCAAACTCAAGTTCTCTGCACACTGTGTCCCAGATTGTGTAGCTAGGTCTGAAGTGCAGAGTGCTGCCACCTGCTGGAAGACCTGGGTCTGTCCCCTCAAAGTGTGAGCTTGAGTGTCACATCTGTGAAAAGGGACCAAGAAGAAAAACATCTGTAGTTTTGACCTTGGCTGGAGTATCTATACAACATAGTCTGATAGGATCTACTCAGAGTTGTATAATTTCCCCAATTTGCAACAGAAAAAGGGCTTCAATCTTATGGCTTTTTAGTGTTTCTGCGCACCCTTCTGCTTTTGAATTCTCCTGAGCAGTGACAGACAAGGAGATGATGATGGTATCTGCTAGATGAAGCTAGGCTGTTTTCCTTTTATACCGTGTGGTGGTTTGAATATGTTTGGCCCAGGGAGTGACACTATTAGGAAGCGTTGCCTTGTTGGAGGAGGTGTGGCCTTGTTGGAGGAAGTGTGTCACTGTTGGGGCGGGCAATGAGTCCCTCCTCCTAACCCGTGAGAGCCAGTCTTCTCCTAGAAGCCTTCAGATATAGATGTAGGACTCTCAGCTCCTTCTGTACCATGCTTGCCTGGATGCTGCCATGTTCCCGCCTGGATGCTAATAGACTGAGCCTCTGAACCTGTAAGCCAGCCCCAGTTAAATGTTGTTTTTATAAGAGTTGGCTTGGTCAAGATGTCTGTTCAAAGCATTAAAACCCTAAGACATATGGTGAAAAAATACTGGGCACAATTACAAGGCAGAGAGGAAGGATACTTGTGGGGCATCTTATTTTGTGACTGCCAGTTTTTGGTTCTGCACAGATGTGATGTCATTCCCTCTTCTTGTGGACAGAGGTTTCTTCACCCTCCTTTTTTCAGGCTCAGGGAAGTCACACAATCGGTTTGTGATGAATCTAGGATTTTTTTGTGTGAATCCAAAACAGAATCTTCACACGAAGTTGGAGACTGTTTATTCTAATGCACTCTGGAGGTGCCAGGATCTCTGTGGGGAGGGGAAGAACCTGTTGAGTGTATCTGGACAGCAGGAAGCTGAGAATGGCTCTAAAAGCCTTCCTCCACCAGTCCAGCCAACCTTGAGTGTGGCCACCAGGGGGCACTGTGGGCCAGGTGCCTCTCTAGAAGCACTACCCACACGAGGCTATGAATGCCTGCCTCTCTCTCTCTCTCTCTCTCTCTCTCTCTCTCTCTCTCTCTCTCTCCCCCTCCCTCCCTCCCTCCCTCCCTCCCTCCTATTTTTTCCCTTTTAGGCTTTGTCCCTGTAGACAAAACAAAATAGAATTCCTTCCACAAGCAGGGCTTTGGGAGGTCCCGGGCCTATTGTGTAACAGAACAATACTTCCCCAACTCCTACATTTGAAGCTTATCCTGCCTGATATACAGGGCTGCCTATTCCCCACCTGAGTGGCTGGGACCCTCCCACCGCAGCTCTTTCTGTGCTGATCAGGTACCCTGGGCTCAGAGTTTCTAGTTGATAAATCTCCCATGGTGACCTTATTGGCAAGAAAACCCAACTCCCTGGAGGGATGCCCATTGTTGGAATGTTCTGGAGTCTGTGTCATTGACCCTTTACCCATGACGTTTCCTGAGTGCCACCTCCTTGTTTCTGGTCTGCCTGTCATGAGCGATGCAAGTCTCCCACTAGGCTTTCACTGGCTCCAAGCTTTTCTTTAGCTAGGGATCCTGTTGTGTCTCCCATGGCAGAGACCCCAGCTCAGCAGAGCCTGGTGCCAAGTAGGTATCAGCAACAGATTGTTGTTGGTGTTGATGAAGGTGTTGGGGACCTTCCTAGACTCGTCAGTCAGAACCAACCCGTTGACAAGCCAACTTGGCCCCCAAGAAGCTGGAAGTGGGGTGTCACTGAGGTGTACTGACACTGGAGGTGTGCAAACAGGAATGGCTGCTCCACAGCAGCTTAATGCTACAATGGGCAAAGCTGACCGACGGGAGTTAGAGCAAGACTCTGGGAAAACTCCTAAGGCACATTAGGAACTGTTTGTCCTAGGTGAGAAAGAGCTAAGGGGCTCAGGTAGGGCAAGGACAGAGCCCCACAGCTACAGCCTGAGCTGAGGCAGGGGTGTGTAGGGCCTCAGCAAGCTCACCGCTAAAGCTGGACAGATGGTGGGTAGGGGTGAGGTGGTGTGGATGTGGGTGAAGGAAGTGTATGGGATATAGGAGGAGGGTTGGTCCATTCAAGTGGCTCCTCCCATATGTTATCATACACCCCCAATAAGCTGCCCAAAATGGAGCCTAGTTTATCTTTGTGGCCTCAATCCCAGTCCAGTGAGTGTCAGCAAATGCTAGTTCAGTGATGGAAAGAGCTCTTAACATGTGTTTATTTAAACCAAGGACCAGTCACAGGATGGGCTGGGCTGGGCCAGTATGAGAAGACAGCTCTCACTGACCTTCGAGCATCTCTGGGACCAGCCCCAATGCCCACGTGGTCACTGATAGCCGGCTTCTTCCCAAGACCTTCCCCGCCCCCCTCCCGCCTCCCCTCAGTCCACAACCAGAACGGAGTCTTGCAAAAGTGAACAAATACATTTATCTTCCTTTCCATCCCCCGGCCAGCAGAGGTGGGGGTTAAAAGTGACAGACAGTTCATTTTAAAAAAGACAACGACTCATAAAATGAAAACAGAGGAGAGAATCCAGGGCTGGAGAGCTGAGATGTGGCCCTGGGGGTGAGCACAATGTGCATGGGAGACCCTTCTGCCCCACTCCTTGGAGGGTAAAATGGGTCTCTGGGCTCTGGCCCATGGACATCAAGTCCACGAGTCCCCTGGAGCTCATGGCTAGATGGCCACAACTGCATTGACTTCTTAGGAAAAGCATCTTAAGACTGTGTCCTGGGGGAAATGTGTATGTTTCCAGTCTTGATGCTGGGGGACTCCCATCCCAGAGTAAGTAACTGACAGGCTTGAGACAGAGGTGTTCCAAGCTTCCTGAGGCTCTGCAAGGGGGACTGCCTTTGTTCATACCATAAGCTGGCCAATGGACCTAGGGTCCTCACCTCTGTGATCTTGCTGTTGCTACTGCTGGGCACAGGGTACCCAGTAGGGGAGGGATGACAGAGCCCCCAAACTCAGCAGGAGGCTGGGCTCCTCTCCAAGACCCCAGGTGAGCATGTTTGCTGCTCTTGGTCCCATATTACCATCTGCCCCACAAGGAGGGTGGATTTGATTTTTCTCTCTAGGTCCTTCTATCATTAAGATTCTACCCAGGATTCCATGAGAAAAGGAAGAAGTAGGTAGGCCTCATGGGCCCAGAGCAAAAAGGTGTGACTAAGCACTAGGCTCAAAGGGACCTTCAGCCCAGCGGACCTGAGTCAGCTTTGCAGTGGTGGAGCTCACTTACAGTCCAAACATCATGGGTCGGGTCAGTCCAGACAAAAGGGAAGGCACTTAGGGACAACTTGGGCAGGGCTCAGGAAGGGACCAAAGTCTGGTTTGGCATCGAAGTCCCTTTGCTCATAGTTCTGGGAGGTGAGCCACTGCGACAAATGGGCAGATTTTGTTATATGGTATAGGCCCCGGGTACAAAAACTATCCTTGGCCCTTATCTTTACTGAGATGGCCGCCACTTAGGTCTGTAGACTCTCCACAGGCATTGGCACATTAAAACGTTGGTGGGGACCTGGGCAAGCCCAGGACAACAGTCTGTCAAGTGGCCTCAGGCCACACTGTTCGTCACAAGATATCTGGGCCCCTGGCAGCAGATTCCTGGGTGTCTCCACAGTGTAGGACTACCTTAGGGCTGGAGCCAGGCTGCCGGTGGTAGGCGCCCTCCCGCACCAGGCGCCGGCACTGCACATCCTGGCCTACACTGACACTTTGTAAAGCAGGGAGGTGATGTAGCAGAATCTCAGGCAGGGGCACCAAGCTGGAGCCCGACAGGTCTAATTCTTGCAGCAAAGCCAGGCCTGAAAACACCTCGGCTCCTGCCCACTTGAGCTTGGGGTTGCCTGACAAGTCCAGGACCTGAAGGCCCGGGAGCTCCCGGAAGCCATGGGGTGGTAGCTGGAGGATACCCTGCAGGCTGGCCAGTGACAGGTGAGTGAGGCCTGCCAGCCCCATGAAGGCACCTGGGTTGATGGTAGCCAGAGGGTTCCCATCCAGGCTCAGGTAACGTAGGGGTAGGTCTCGGAGATCAGGCACAGCTCGGAGCCGGTTCCAGGACAGGTTCAGGCTCTGAATGGTAGGTGCAGGTAGGCTGGTCCGGGCTGGATGGGGGAGCAGGCGGTGGATAAGATTATGGGATAGGTCCACGTGCAATGCCCGGCCCTGGCTGTGGGTGGTAAAGGCAGATATTGAGACCTCTCGCAGTCGGTTATGGCTCAGGTTGATATCGCTCAAGGGGGAGCTGGTGAAAATCTCGGCCGGCAGGGCTGCCAGACCATTGTGGCTGAGGTCAAGTGACTCCAGGTATCGCAGGCGGGAGAAGGCAGTGGGCGTGATGCTGGAGAGGAGGTTGTAACTGAGATCCAGGCCAGCCAGTGTGGTATAGCCTGGCCCTGCCAGGACTGACTCATTCACGGTTTCCAGCCGGTTGGAAGACAGGTCCAGGTGGGCTGTGTCCAGAGGGATGGGCACAGGCACAATATGGGGGCCCAGGCTGCTGCAGTCCACTCGGATCAAGCTGAAACTGTCAAAGAGGCCGAACGTCTCTTCTTCACACTGGCAGCCAGGGAAGCATGGCCGAGTTGTCTGCACTCTGCCCATGGCCAGCAGCAGCAAGAACAGGGAGCACAACATGGTGACACCTGGAAAGAGAGCTACAGGTGAGGGATGGATGTACCAGACACTTGATATCTTGGCCTATAAGACACAGCCCATGTGCAGGGGGCTCTGTCCTGGGCCAGGGAGAAGTGGGATTGGGCTCTTCTCCTCTACCCAACCCTAGGGCCCTTCTTGCCCACCCCTTTCTTTTGTAGAGACCAATTCGAGGATTAAACTCAGCCCAGGTGCACCCTGGGCTTGGTCCCAGCCAAGGCAGGACAGAGTGTTCTAATGTTTGCACCACAAGGAAAATATTAAGTTGCTCCAGGCCCCCTTTGTTCCCCCAGGGAGCTCTCCCAGGAACTTGTCACAGCTCCTAGCCTCCTGGAACACTCTTAGCCCCTAATCCCTATTTTTCTTTGCCCTTAGTCCCCACATCTGTATGGTTAAGGGTTAGGCCAGGTGGGTAGATCTCCAACCAGGAGCATCTGATGCAAGTGGCCTGCTCTGACCAAAGTAAGGGTAACCAGACATCTTACATGAAATCTGTTAGACCAGACAGTCGCTTGGCTGCTTTTACTACAACCGCTAATCTGAAGCTCAGAGGCTGCTGGAGACCCAGGTATACCAGAGAGGGCTTCACAGCGCAACTGAGGAGTTGGGGGCTTCATTCACCTTTGCCAAAATGAAACCACAGGTCAGCTGTCTCGGAACATTGTCTCCTCTAGCCCTCACCACCACCTACAAGACAGAGTCATGTCTCCATCTCAGTGAGAGAACTGAGCTTTGAAGGGTTAGAGACAGACATGATTACAGCTAAGCATGGTGATACTAGGTGGAGTCCTTGGCTGACTGCCCTTAACACTTCTACCTTAGCTGGCTCTTTTGCAGTAGCATCTTCCTTTCTACTTGAGACCTAGTGTCCAGACTCCCAAAGATGCTTATGAGACATCCACCAGGCTAACAACGCCCCTGTTTCCTTACCCATGCCTTTCTTCCAGCTAATATAGCCAGATCACATCTCTGCTCTCCCTCTTTTAACTGTGAACGGTTAGTGGCAGGCTTGTTACCCCATTGTACAGAAAAAGAAATGGAGGCCAAGAGAGAACAAATGCCTCACCACCAAACTAGTACAAAACAGGGCAGAATTAGACCCTAACCCTAACCCTAACCCTGTACGGAAGTAGGCAGAATCCAGGAGGGGCTCTCCCCATAGGCACACGCTGCAACCCAAGCCACTCACCTCTTGACCTCAGTTCCCTCTGTGAAATTACAACAGAAGCTGCTACTTATGTCTGACATTATGTATGCCGTCATATCTAAGGGTCACATGGGTCTGTACTAGGCACACTCAGGGTTTGCATTCACATGCTGGGTGGTATTAGCATGAGGACCAGAGGGTTATATACTGAGAACCTCTAAGTGGCCCCCTTCCCTGTTGGGTGGCCACTCAGGAGACTAAGGCTCTTCATCTGGGTGCCTGTCGTCCTGCCTGTCTCCCTTCCATGGGCCTCCAGAGAAAGAAATAGGGGTGAAGTGGGAGGGGTGAGGACCTGCACCTTCTAGGCTGGGGGTTGGGGAGCAGTTGGGTAGCATTACCGGCCCTGCATGAAACTTTAAAGGGGCAGCCACTTGATCTGCACTCTGGCTCCATCCTGGGCTGGGGAGAAGTGGGCTGGGCTCTTCTCCCCTACCAACCCCGGGGCCCTTCTTGCCCACCCCTTTCTTCTGTAGAGACCAATTCGAGGATTAAACCCGGCCCAGGTGCATCCTGGGCTTGGTCCCGGCCAAGGCAGGACAGAGTGTTCCAATGTTTGCACCACAAGGAAAGTATTAAGTTGCTCCAGGCCCCCTTTGTTCCCCAGGGAGCTCTTCCAGAGTTCATTACCCCCACCCCTGCCCCACCCTCTAGCTAAGCTCTTCTGCTCCAACCCACCCTGCCCGGGGTTTAAATAAACACCACAAAGGGCCCCAAAATCACCCTTTGGCTCCCAGAGGTGATTATACAATGCGCTCATAAAATGCCAAGTGGCTTCTCCTGAGCTCTAGCTTATGAAACCAGCGGGGTAAATACAGCCCAGATGTTGCTTTTCTCTGGTCCCCCAGCCCTGTACTGTGCACAGGGTGGCAAATTCTGTCCTGCCATCCTCACGCAAGCCAACGAACTCCTGCGCCCTCATCTGTGAAAAGCAGCACACAGCCTTCCCTAGAGAATCTGGAACACAGTAGTGGTCCCCACGACGAGATAAGGGAGACAGGAGTGCAAATGGGGACCCACCTAGGCAACCAGGATGATAAATGCTCTAGGCCAGGACCTTGCTCTGCCGTGCCATGAACATCTCCCAGGGCCCCTGCTATCATGCCTGGGCCCTGGGGAACTCTAGTGGGAAACAAGGAGTGATGTGAGCCCCTCTCCTGTAGACCTCAAGTTTGCCCAATGAGACCAACTCTCCCACCCCCCATTAAAGGATTCAAAGAGCCACTTGCTAATATTTTGGAGATACCACAGGGGAGTTGAAATGGGAGGAGAGTCCTTCGAAGAGCTACTGTAAGGACTAGACATGTCCCCCTATGGGGGGCATGCCCAGTGCAGTCAGGACACTGACAGATAGATAGTATGGGCTGCTCTAGGATAACTGTCAGACAGAGGGCCCCATCATACTTCACTACACTCCAGGACGCTGACAAAAAAGCAACAGGGCAACTCTGTGTTGGGACCAGTCCCAGGGGAGAGTCAGAAGCCATAGGTCTCTGTCACTGTTCTGCTCTAGACCCTTGTGAGCACCAGTCAAGTCCCACCCCTCTGAGAGCCTCTGCTTCCCATCTTCACAATATAGGGTTTAGTGCCAACCCCAGAGTTACAGAGTTTTAAAGCTGAACAAAACACTAAACACAATCATGCGGCTAAGCCTCACTGGGCGTGAGTGGGTGAGATTGCTAGGTCCCCCTCCCACCCACAGCAACATCGCTAACATCTTGCACACAGGAGTTCTTGTGACTTCTCACAGGAGTTTGAGTTCTTCATCTGTGTACCAGTATTAATGTTGCTCAGCCTCCATTCAGGGACCTCTGCCCCAGGAGAAAGGGCAAAGAGACATGCCAGCAGTGTAGGCAGGTGGGCGATGCAGACAGGCAGCCATCAGGGATATCTGGGGAGAAGAGAGATCTCTAGGTCAAGAGATCTTTTCTACAAAGCCTGACCTGCAGACGAAAGACATCTGGAGGTTCAACAGAATACAAGACAAGATACTTCACACAGTCCTGGTCCGGTAGACAGCAGGTCCTGTGAGGCCAGGCATGAACCGTGCAAATACATGCCTGGCAGCTCCAAGGAGCTCTCTCGATATCATATCCCGAACCTGCCAGGAGAGAGAGTTGGCCTTATCACTGCCCTAGGGGATTGTTTGTAAAACCGCAGAGATCAACTACTCCCAGATAAGAAGTCTCTGGAAGTTGGAGATGCCCTTCTCTCTTCCCTGTCTGAATCCCCTTAGGGACTGGACCCTCTTTGTCTTCCAAGTAGCAGCTTTCCTACACAGTCAGCTGTTGTTCACACTGTCCACAAACACAGAGGATTCCAGCCTCATGAGCTGCAGAGCCCTTGGAGGTGAAGGCTGACTGAGGCCCAGAGGAGCATTAAGGGAAACGCCACAGCAGAGCAAGGCCCAGTAGCTGGGACCCACCACCTCACAAGGTCCTTGCATCACACACATCTACTGGCCTGCCCCCTGCCTGGTAGAACAAAGCACTCTCTGTCTCCACAGGCTCCCACCACCCCTCCCTCCTGGCCTCTCACACCTCAGGCTACCAATAGGCCTCCTTCAGAGGGTACTGAGAAAATTCAAACTTTAACCATAAGGTGCCAGCAGCTTGGGACAGAGCGCCTCCTTCTTAACCCAGGTATCCTTCCCTATCTGAGGTCAAAGTCAGACCTGGTGGCAGGGTGGCAGCAACAGTGACCCCACAAGAAAGCTACAGGGATGGCTGCTGGACCTGGGACTGGCTGGGAATCCAGTCCTACCACTAGAATCCCAGAGTTCTCTGCAGGAACAAGAAGTGAAGGCTGTGGACCCTGGAG